>JAGMUU010000071.1:0-75878 GCA_020744375.1 Dactylonectria estremocensis | reverse complement strand
GAAAAATAGCACGACTCATTAGAGATGCCTGGGTTTCACCACTATGGCTATAGCGACATTCTGGCATCGCTAGAAGTGCCCTTCGTGGCTGATAATCCCGATCAACCCATCTCGCAGAGATGGCGAGTATCCCATGGCGATGGGGCGATGTCCAGAGATCAGAGAGGATATGGATCTTTGAGATGGAAGATTCAAGAGTTGCCATGAGCTGAGAAGAATATAACTCATATGTGGCATCAATTCGTCGCATTAGAGCACTTCGGTTGGTCACTAAAAGGTCCTCTATAGCAGGATTAGCTGCTAGCATCATCTCTTGCATCTCATCCCAGGTAATTGCTGAGAAGACAAGGCGGCGGCGTGTGATTAGGCTGATTATTGCATCTAAATACCGATCGCGGTCGAACATACGGCGGAGAGAGGCATCCGAGTAACGAGAGGGGAAAGAAAGCATCAATCCGAGGACGTTTGGCTTCCCTTTCATCATCTAGAACATCAGAACTGCCCCCAATGAGCGTGCGATCGAGGGAAGAGATAATATCGGCATGGCACCGCCGGGCGTGATGCCATGCGTTGTCCCGCTTCCAATTCGCCCAGGGCTTATCGGCAGGGCAATGGAGACATCGATACATCACCATGCCCCTAGATTTGCGCGTACGTGACCCGCCGGTGGTGTTCTGGGTGTCATCATCAGGATACGTTGCTTTGAAGAAGAGGAAAAAGTCCAGAGACGTCCCAGTAATGGGCTGGTCCGAAATCGAGGGCGTAGAGGCGGCGGTGGTCTGAGATGATGTCATGGTCGATAAATCACCTGGATAAGCTAATTGTGCTAGAATACCCAGGGTCGTTTGAACGAGTACTGAGATGGTGGTGCTAATGTTGAAATTAAGAGAAGCTGTCAACCTATCACTGATACACGAATGCAGACATTGAACAAAAGATCAGTGTTGATTGAGCTCCTCTTTCTATCTAAGGGAGCGACGAAGCTCGGTCTCTTATACCTATGTTCAATGTGCCGATGTCATAGGCAGCAGCCCGCCGCCTGATACTAGTTGTGGTCGTTCACTCTCATCGTGAACAAGTTCACGATGATCGTGATCCTTGCCTCCAACAGTAAGCGAAAGTCTCCGGAGCTTGACAGAAGTCTTTTCATCATCTAATCAATTGATAAGATCTTTTCAGCCAATCAGAGAGCGGTATTTAGGTGGATATCAATCTGGATATCCATTTAAGAGGCAGAGAGTTATATCGATATCTGTTGGATTGAGACCTCGTGTGGCGGCATAATATGCATCTCTATGCTATGTGGAATCAACTAGAAGCTGCTTGCTAAGCCAGTGGCAATAGGTGGCAACCTTCATCTTTGGTGGCGATATTCCTCCCTTTGAGTATAAAATAGGGCCTCTATAACCCTCAATTAACAGAGGGACAACCTTCTCAATTTATATCATTTTGTTCAATAACTTATGCTATTGCATATAGCAAATAACGTATCCAACAATATCGATATATATCAATATCGATATATCCAGATATCACAGTTGATATCGATATATCATCCAAATACGCAGGTCTGATCACAAGCCAGCGGCTCTAGATCTTGTGCTAGCCGAAAACAAAACCCCATACTCCATGACCCAGGTTTACGACTGGTAGGGTTTTGCCTTTCGGAGCGGCGACCGAAGCGATGCTCCGTTTTGGGGTCTGGTGTTCGGTCAAAAACGCCGAACTGGCTCGGAAGCTTGCCGAAGGCTCACGACCAGACCCCAAACGCTGGCTCTTGAAGAGGAGCGATCGGAAGTGACACCGATGGATGTGCTCTTCTGATACCCTGTGTTACACGATTGAGACCTATCGGAGAGTGATTCACCGCATCAAATTATTCACAGGCATTGAACAAATGGTGGCAATTGAAGGCGACCGAGCCGCTCTATTCTATTCCAAGCCGGCTATTTTCGAAGTAACAACACGCCCGTCTTTAACAACAGCTAAAAGGTGCTCTTCGGGCCTATCAAGGGACGTGATGTCCTCCAAAGGGTTGGTGTCAAGGACCAGCAAGTCAGCTGCATAGCCGGGCTTGATCTGTCCGAGAAAATCGGGTCGATTGAGCAATTCAGCGGCAGTGACTGTTGCACTCTTGAAAATGTCAACCGATGAGATGACCTTGCTTCTGATTGAAAATTCATTTGTTTGGGCAAACTGTAATGGCCCCAGAAGGTCTGTTCCAAAGCAGACCTTGACCCCGGCGTCGGTCGCCAGCTTCAACGCTTTCAGGCCACTGTACAGTACCTCCTTGTTCTTGGCTTCGGATGTCTTTGACAAGAACTTTTCGGCGTACTCTTCGCGTGCAAAGGTGGCGTACGTAACCAAGGTTGGAGTCAAATAGGTGTTTCTTTGCACCATCTCCTTGACCGTCTCCTCGTCAATGAGGTTGCCATGCTCAATCCCACGCACGCCCTGTCGAATGGCCTGTAGAATAGCCTCAGGTGTGTAGGCATGTGCGGTTACATAACTCCCCACATTCTTGGCGACCGTCACTATGGCTTTGACCTCGTCGACGGTAAATTGCACATGCTCAATCGCGTCTGACGGGCTCGCCACACCTCCGCCGCCCATGATCTTGATGAAGTCAGCACCTTGTCGGAACTCTTCACGGGAGAACTTGAGGCACTGCTCTACACCATCCACGATTCGATGGTAAGTCGAGATGGAGCCCCCACAGTACTCGTGGGGGTCATGCTGCTTGCGGCCATCACCATGGCCACCCGACTGGGACAAGGCATGGCCGGCAATAAACAATCTGGGACCGGGGTACAGTCCTTGCTCGATAGCCTGCTTCATGGCCACAGTGGCACCTCCGCAGTCCCTCACGGAAGTGAAGCCGCGGTTTAGCATGGCGTTGCACGCATACGGCTGACGGAGCAGAACCTGCGCAGGGCTGAGCGCCTTCATCTCCTCGTAAGTACTCTCTCCGGCAACAGCGGCCAGGTGCACATGGCAGTCTATGAGACCAGGAGATAGGTATTTTCCTTGCAGGTCGACTTGATGGACATCGTTTTTAATGGCCAAGGTGGTGGGGCCCTGATGGATTTCCTCTATCCTGCCATCAGAAATGCGGACCGTGGCATCTAGGATAACTTTGCCAGCAGCCGAGTCGATCAGGTTTGCATTTGTAAAAACATAGGTTTTGCGAGGTGGTTGCTGCCAAGGACAAATGAGGTCCTCATACGGAGGGCCTGGATTTCGTGAAAGAGTCATGAGTGAAACGGTTTTCTTTGTTTGTGACGACGAACTGTACAGGTTTTGGAGTCCAAGCTGGTCTTGTACCATCCTTTTATGCGTCAGTGCCTGCTAGTGACGCATTGGATAGAGTCACGAACGGGTACCCGTACCCGCCCCAACTTTAGATCGGGCGGGTACTCGTACCCGGGTTAGAGGATCTGGAGATGTGGACCCAAGTTCATGAGTCGCTAGGCCAGGAACGGTGTAAAGTTTTTTGGGTCGGGTGTCAACTGTCATCCCATCTCGTACCAAAGCAAAGCCAATAGCTCGTTTGGAGGGGCGGGTACAAGGACCCGTTACCGGGAATCTCTGAGGTTTGTGTCAAAAGACCTCCTGTGCTCGTTGTAGTGTATACAATCACCCGGCTGAGGATTTCGGGCCGAGGCTTGTCATTGGGCTCTCGGCATCGTGACCTCGCCTTGTCACTGTCCTCCTCTGAACTGGAACTGGAAGGGAGGAGGGGGAGGCTGCCAAAATGGTGTTGGAGATCATAAGTGTGAGGCGACCAAGTCGGTGGCAAGGTGTGGAAGAGGGTGGAACATTCCACAGAGATCGTGCCTGTACATAAATAGTAGTTCTCCTACTGTTCATTTATGTATGAATCAAGCAACTTGAATCTTCTCATTTCAACAAATGGGGCTGATGCCTCAGGCTACCACGCAACAGCACCGCCCCAAGGAGGGCTTGGGGTAGTATTGCCCTGCAACAGTTGCTCAGATCTGCCAGGTGCTTCAAGGAGCAAAACACTCTATTGAGACAGGACGAACCGAGCGAGCTTAAGGGGCGCCCATAGAGGATGCTGATTGTCAGGGTGGATAAAAATACTACTAGTATTTAGTATACTAATTAGTATACTAATACTAAGGTAGTATTAGTTAGTATTAGTATAAGATTTCAAATACTAATTAGTATTAGTATTTTTAATACTAATTAGTCTTAGTATTAGTATTAGTATTTGTAACGGGCTGTGCCCGTAGGTGGCCTCGGAAACCCTCGGCCTTTCGTGGCCCACTTTTTGACTTTAAGCCACCATGACGAGTATATTTATGGATGGAACTCCCTCAACTCTCCTTCTCTTCTTCTTTCTCTTTCTTCTTCTTTCCTTAAGTTTGGTATGCTCTGTAGAGTGGCCTAGCTAGTTGCAATACACTACCTTGAGACCGTTACAGTATTAAAATATTAATACTAATTAGTATATACTAATACTAATATTACTTAGTATTAGTATAAGTATTTAAATACTAATACTAATTAGTATAATACTAATTAGTATTTGTCAGATACGTCAGAGGTGTTACGGCCTGGTTCTGTCGGAAAGCTAGCATGGCACTTGGATGACTTAATCATGTGTGTATTGTCTGTGTCTCCCTTTCTAAGCTATCGCGGCGGTGATCAGGGGTTATAGGCTTCCCTGACCGCCTTCCTATTCGGGTTGTACCCAGCAGAGACTGGCTATCACCACGTGACCACCCGATCCGATCCTCTGTACATGATCCAATCTAACAGGTTCACCGAACAGCGATAGATGTGACGGGAGCGTCTGGAGTGCTGGACCCAGGGTGGGGTCCATACGTAACTAGGGCGCACGGGGCAGGCCACAGAGACTATCAACGCGTCTACGCGTCTACGCGCCTGCCCGCTTTCTCTCTTTCCTCTCCATCGTAGTATTCTCGCAATACAGTGGCATTACCTCTTGAGTTGATCTCATATGGCCCGTGACATTATACTACGATCTCTTATTCTTTTCACCTACATCTTGATTAACTTTGACGCGCGCTGGTGCGAGGTTAATCGTCGCGTCGGATCCGACTATAGATCCTCCTACCTGCCGCGAGACGCAGGTACGAACAGCAAACCACCGTTGACTGGAACCAATCAGCAGTCGACATGACCAGGAGCTCTGAGTTGGGCGCGTGGAGTGCCGACAAAGAGGGCATCGATAAGGCATGCCGAGAGAGCGCCTTTTATCAGCAAGTCCAGGAGTACCTCGCTGAGTCCGTAGACGAGGACAGCGAAGGGACTACCAATATAGAAGACGACGAAGGGATATCCATCAGACCCTTCGCGAGACTCGCAGCAGGCTCTATCGAAGAAGATTTGACCGCTCAAACCTGCGAGATCACGGACAACGGCCGATTCACAGTCTACGTGAAAGACCAGGACGGGAGATTCAGGAACCTTCCGATCGATGCCGACAATATCGAGTCGATGGTCCAGAAATACCCTGAGGTGCGAGCCTCGATAATTCGCAATTTTGCCGAGCAATTGGCAATCAGAGGGCAGCGAGACGAGCTTATCGAGCTGCACAACAAGCACGTCGAGACGACCGAGCGACTCATTAAAGAGCACAATGAGGCAATTGAGGCCGAAGCGATGGCCCACGCCGAGGTGACACGGATCAACAAGGAACTGGCACGGTTGAAAGCAGCACAGCATACTGCCCTTCTCCGCGAAGACACGCCTCTCGGAAGTGAGACGACGGCCGAGACCAAGCTGCGCCGGAAGCGGGAGAGTGACCCACCCGAGCTCGATGATGGCAAGGAACCGGACTTCGAAGACTGGCTCATCAAGGCCAGACGCAAGCTGCGACGCGACGGCCCACGAGACTACCCTGAAGAGGAGGACAAGATATATTATATTTTCGGTCGTTGCAAGGGTATCGCGGCTGCCTATTTACGACCCCACATGCCCGAGAACGCTGAGGAAGACGCCTTCGAGACCGCTGAAGATGTCTTCCAAGCCCTGACGACCCTCTTCCGGGACAAGAACAAGAAGATCAAGGCGCGAGAGGAGTTCAAGGCCTTGAGATACTATACCAATGGTAGCTGGCGTAGCTTCTACGTCAAGTTCTTGGCTACAGCGAACGATGCTAAGATCCCCAAAAGGGATTGGAAGGAAGAGCTCTATGACAAAGTGCCAGTGGAGATGAAACGTACTGTGGCCACGCAGCGCTTTGCCGAAGAGGTAAGCTTCGACACCTTTGCGGCAGCGCTTGGCGACATCGCGGTAGTGGAAGAGGCCTATGCGAAGACCTTAACGAAGAAGGACAGCAAGAGGACCAGCAAGTTACAGACCAGCAAGAGCGATGGTGCTGCCACTGGGAAGAAGGACACCAAGAAGTCGACAACTTCAACACCCAAGTACCCGAAGATCAAGATTGACGGCAAATGGACCTTCAAGGACCCAGAGGTCCGCAAGCTAGCCGAAGAAGGGAAGTGCTTCAAGTGCAAGAAAGTCGGCCATACCCACCAGGAGTGTTCGGAGGGGGGCGAAGTTAACGAGGTTCGTGCCAAGGTTAAGAAGGCAGGACGGAAGGTTACCATTGTGATCCCTGATGAATCAGATGAGTCATCATCCTCCGAGTCGGAAAAAGACGAGTCCTAGGGGAAGTCTCCTCTCTAGGACCTGAATTGCAGTCACTAATCTTTGACGAGAGCTCAATCAATATGGATGAACTACTCGGCGGGGAGAAGCTCTACCGTCCCTGTGCGATAGCAAGTTCAGGGTTGGCAATTAAAGTTAAAGGTCTATGTGATACCGGAGCGGATGGTTATGTCTTTGTGAATAAGGATCTAGCCCTAAGGATGCACCAACAACTGCAGAGCCGTCGAATCCCAATCCCGGGGCGGGGACTCGTCGTCAAGGGATACAAGGGCGGGCGACAACGGATTACCCACATCACGGTGGCAACGCTGGATATAGATGGCAGACGACAGCCAAATTGTCCGATGTTGGAACTCGGGATGCATCAGGACCTGATCATTGGGAGGAAGTGGTTCGAGAAGCACGACGTGGAAATCTCTGCCAAACATCGCCGCCTACGATGGCCTGACGACAGGCCGAAGGATTACCCTAGTCACGATATTGTGATACCGATGTCCTCGTTGAAGAGCCCTCGCTGTGCAAGGCCAGCAGACCAGGCCGACATGGAACGGCGCAACCAACTGGGCGCAGAACGAAGCAAGGCCCGCAAGTATCGGATGCTTAGGAGAGGAGATCGCCCGCCAAGGAGGCAATGGTCGGATGACGCCAAAGAGAACATAGCTAAGATGGACAGGGCATTGAGGGATACGGCGCCCTCTCTCCCGATGAGGGACTTCAATACCGAGCTAGCGATGATCCAAGCCGACCTGCCACGGCGACCAATGATTGATACTGAGGGGGTCACAATCGAAATCAGTATCGTTAGTGCCAGCAGATGGCAGGAGAGGGTGGTCAAGCAGGAGGACACCGAATGGATCGGTGAAGTCACCCTCCAGGAGATCGACAAGATTATCGAAGAACGACTAGAACGGAGAGAAACCGGAGGGGAGAACCTTCGCAAGGATACGCCCGAATTGAGGGAGAAGGTAGAGTCGAAGTTGCCTCGACAGCACTTGCACCTGCGGCATGCCTTCTCCAAGGCTGAGTCTGACGCCTTGCCACCCCACTGGCCAGGCGTTGACATGAAGCTGGAATTGAAAGAGCCAATCCCCGACAGTCGGAAGGTCCCGCCAATGTACAAGTTGAGCCTCGAACAGCTAGAAGTGATGAGGAACTATATCGAGGAGCACCTGCAGAAAGGATTTATCGTACCGGCAGCTGACGCGCCATACGCATCACCAGTCCTGTTTGCAAAAAAGAAGAACGGCGGATGGCGCTTCTGTGTGGACTACAGGAAGCTCAACGAGTTGACGGCGAAGGAACATTGTGCACCACCCCTAATAGAAGAAACCCAGTCGAGGCTGGCAAAGGCAAAAGTATTTACGAAACTCGACATACGACAGGCCTTCTATCGGATGCGGATGTCCCCGGAATCCGAGGATCTCACAGCCTTCAAGACTCGGTATGGGACCTACAAGTATAAGGTAGTACCGTTTGGTCTGACCAACGGCCCTTCGCACTTCCAAGCTTACATCAACCACGTCCTGATGGATCTCCTAGACGTCTGCTGCACGGCATACATCGACGACATTCTCATTTACTCAGAAAACGTCAAGGACCACGAAGCGCACGTCAATGCAGTCTTGGAACGACTGGTCGCAGCAGGGTTGCAGGCGGACATCGACAAGTCGGAATTCTATGTTACAGAGACGGAGTTCCTGGGCTTTATAATTACGACAAAGGGGATCCGGATGGACCCGAAAAAGATGAAGGCTATCATAGACTGGGAAGAACCAACAAATGTACGGGGAGTACAGGCATTCCTTGGCTTTTGCAACTTCTACCGGAAGTTCGTCGAGTTCTACAGTCGGATAGCGCGACCGCTTACGCTGTTGACGAAGAAGGGGATCCCATGGAGGTGGACCGAAGAGGAGACGACCGCGATGAAGGCTATGAAATTGGCGATTTCGTCGGGCCCGTGCCGGGCCTGGTACGACCCTCTCCGCGATACGATCGTCGAGACTGACGCGTCAGGAGGTGTGGTGGCCGCAGTACTAACCCAGAAAGGTGATGACGGAGACTGGCACCCCTTCGCTTTCTTCTCCAAGACGATGAACGACGCGGAGATGCGTTACCCGATTCACGACCAGGAGATGCTCGCGGTGGTATTGGCCTTGAAGGAATGGAACGCCGAGCTCTTGGGGCTCCAACGGCAATTCCTAGTTATTACTGACCACAAATCCCTCGAGTACTTCTCGACGAAACAACGCCTTAATGGCAGGCAAGCGCGGTGGGCGGACGACCTGGCGCCTTATGACTTCAAGATCACCTACCGTCCGGGGCGAGAGAACGTTGTAGCGGATGCTCTGTCTCGGAAGTCGTCCGAAATGGCTACGCAGAAGGCGCGACGAGAAGCCGCGTGGAACAGGGTACTACTGAGTCGGGACCTGGTGATTAGTTCCATTGACTATGAGGTCATGGCCGGCCCCTGCACCGAACCCGGTTCCGGGGAAGGGCCAGAGGCGGCATTGATCGGGGCCGAAGCTGTCGAGTCCTCGGTCAGCTCTGGAAGAGAGGCTATCCGGGCGCCGGAGGGATGGAAGCTGCTTGACGCCGTCCTCCGGGCTAATAGGGCATCTCCCCAATCACAGCCCTACCGAGAGAACGCAGAGAAGAAGGCCGATGGTTGGACGATGAACGAAGGTGTGGTTTGCCGGAACCAGCGCATTTTTGTTCCGGACGAGGGCGTTCTCCGAACGCTGGTCATCAAGGAGAACCACTGCAAGCTCAATGTAGCCCACCCAGGACGCAACAAAACCGTCAGATTGGTTGCCGAGAGGTTCTGGTGGCCGGGCTTATCGGCTGACGTCGATCGGTTCCGGGCAAATTGTAAGCCATGTGGAAGAGCTCACGCCGATAGAGATAAGACCCCCGGGTTGCTACACCCATTGGAAGTCCCACACCGGATATGGCAGCATGTGACAACAGACTTCCATTACATGCCTAAGGACAGGAACGGATACGACTGCGTGTGGGTAGTTATTGATCGGCTCAGCAAGATCGCTTTTTCTATACCTTGCTACCGGACGGTGACAGCGAAGGACGTCGCGTATATGTACTACCACCACGTCTACCGCGTTTTTGGGGTGCCGGAGACGGTGACGTCAGACCGAGGACCACAGTTTATCGCCGCCTTCATGGATGAGCTATGCAAGCTTATCGGGGTGAAGCAGAAACTGAGCACAGCAGAGCACCCCCAGACAGACGGGAACACTGAGATCTACAACCAGTACTTGAACCACCGACTACGACCGTTTATCAACCATTACCAAGACGACTGGAGTGAACTACTACCATCGATGGACTACGCGCAGATGAATCTCTACCATGAGTCACTGGGTATGGAACCGGTGAGACTGTTACTCGGCCACTTGCCCCGATCCCAACTCGACTGGGATAAGAGAACCGACCTTGAGGGCTGCAAAACAAAAGCTGAACGCTTGTCGAGGGAGGATGCCCAGCAGTATGCCAAGCGAATTGCGGACTCCATCAAAGTTGCTAGGCAGAATCTCCACCAGGCGCAGGAACGGCAGATCCGCCAAGCTAACAAGAAGCGCCGGGAACCGGATTTTACGGTTGGGGACAAAGTCTGGGTCGACATGCGCGGACTTACGAGTACAAGACCCAGCCAGGCGCTAGACTGGAGGAAGAGAGGGCCATGGACTATTGTGGAACAAGTCGGGCATTCATACCGCCTAGACTTACCCTCCTCGTGGCACATAAACCCAACTCTACACGCGGATCGGTTGCGGCGTTATCCCGACAATCCTATGCCAGGGCAGGATGAGGACCCGCCACCACCTGAGGTCATCAACGGCGCCAAAGAATACGAGGTTCACAAGGTCAAGGAGTCGCGGTACAATAAACGCGACAAACAGCTTCAGTATAGGGTAGACTGGGTCGGACACGACCCCGACGATGAATGGTATCCTGCCGAAAACTTCAAGAACGCACCGATGCGACTGAAGGAGTTCCATGAGGAATACCCGGAGGCACCTGGGCCACCGAAGCGATTACAGGTCTGGGTCGACGCAGCTGCTGCGGATACGGACGTACCGGAGCACCCTGACGATAATCAACCGATCAAACTGGGCCGGGGGCCCAAGAAAGCACGACGGAAACGGAGAGTCTTCGTCATCTGGCGATCGTGAGGATTTGACAACTTGCGCTCACGCGGCCGTTTTGAGCGCCTTGAAGAGGGGGGTGATGTGACGGGAGCGTCTGGAGTGCTGGACCCAGGGTGGGGTCCATACGTAACTAGGGCGCACGGGGCAGGCCACAGAGACTATCAACGCGTCTACGCGTCTACGCGCCTGCCCGCTTTCTCTCTTTCCTCTCCATCGTAGTATTCTCGCAATACAGTGGCATTGCCTCTTGAGTTGATCTCATCTGGCCCGTGACAAGGCACACTAACAGTCGGTCCGGTCATGGCGGACATTCGCCGAGAAATCGCTAAACGGCCGGAGGTCCCAAGAAGAGGAAGAATTGCCCCAGGAGCTTTCCACAACGGAGGAGGAACCCAGGAGGGCGCCGATAACTCGCCGAACACTCCGCAAAAGAACAACAAGAAGAGAAACCGACAGAACATAGGAGACAAGGAAGCTAAGTGCCCGGCGTGCCGTCAATTACATCCATTATTCCGATGCTTCTATGCCTTTCCAGAGAACAAGCCAGACTGGTTTATTTACAGGCCACATGTGCAGGCACGGTTCAACAGGCTGCTTGAAGAGAATGAAGACGACCTGGTCGGACGGATCAGGAAGATCAAACTAGAAAAATCAGCCTGACTACGCCCGGTCGGCGCCTGCAGCGCGAACGCTGCCCTAGTGATCAGCGACTGCAGAACGAACGCAGTCCTGGTGGCCGGCATTTATTACGTATTACGGAACTGTGTTCTCTTGGATTCAGGAGCAACACTACACATCTTTCGAGATTCATCCCGAATGAAGAACCTACGGGCTCCCCAGCTAGGAGATTTCTTCTGGTCAGGAACAGAGCAAGTGCCAATTGACGGCTACGGAGAAGCGACCATTACCTTAACAGACGCCGATGGCCTGCCAAGGAAGCTGACCCTTTACAACGTTGCCCTATGTAGAACTCTCACTACCAACCTCGTCTCGTTCTCGAAGCTGAGACAGCGAGGTCTGTGGTGGGATACAAGACCAGGCCACAACTGTTTGCGGAGAGCAGATGGGTCCTTCGTAGGCACCATAGACGAACGACAAGGGCAACAGGTCTTAGAATGGAAAGAAGCGAACTCAGAATCGCCGAACCCTCGGAGAGAACCCGCTGATCACATGGCAGTACTAATAACTGATCGACCACAGAGGAAACCCCGATACACATCGTGGACCCCAAGGAAGCCTCTACAAGGGGATACAATCACCTGGCATCGAAGACTCGGCCATCCAGGCCCTGACTCCCTACGTTGCTTAACAACGGCCACAAGGGGCGTCAGGCTGAAAATGGAAGAACCTGAAGGCCCTCAAAGGATTACAACAGTGGATTGCGACGCATGTGGTGTAGCGAAGGCTCGCCGAGCGATCCGCAGGGCTCCGCGAGAAGCCACAGCACAAGCTAAACCAGGAGACCGGATTGCATTAGATTTCCACCCGATGACCCCAGGCTATGCTGGCTATACATCAGTCTGGATCTTCACAGACCGAGCAACAGGGTACTCGTGGGACTACTATGCTGACAATCGCTCAACGCTCGCTATCCGCACAGCGATCACTCACTTCCTCAAGATGTTGGAGGTGCAATACTCCATTAAGGTCAAAGTGTTCGAGTGCGATAATGAGATAACAGAAACGCACCCGCAAATAGCTGAATTGCTGACCGAGCGGGGAATACGCGCCGAGCCCTCGGCCCCGAATACCCAAGCACAGAATGGAGGTGCAGAACGCATCGCTGCAATCATTATACTGAAAAGCCGCGCAATGCGATCAGGAGCTAAGTTGCCTGAATAGCTATGGCCAGAGTCGATTAAAGCTGCTACCTACCTCTATAACCGTACGCCCTCAATATACAGGAACAGAAAGACCCCGTACGAGCTATTCCATCGCCAATTCCGCGGCAACCACTCAGCGAAGCCAGACCTTTCTCACCTTCGAGCCTACGGCTGCAAGGTCTTCGCACTGACTGCAGACGCACAGCTGCAAAGAAACCGGCTCCAAAGGCAGGCTCCAACAGCGTGGATCGGCTTCCTAGTGGGCTATACATCAAGCAACTCGTTCAGAGTCTGGAATCCCTTGCAAAAGGAAGTCTTTACAACAAGAGACGTCTCGTTCAACGAGCGGCAACTGTTCGATGGGCGCACGGAGAGCCTTCGAGACGATTTGCGGCAACAGAACCTCGAAGCCATTCAACAACGCATCAAAGAGCTCTTGGCAATACAAGAAGAAGCCGAGCAATGGGCATCTCAACCACCTGACGAAGAAATAGATGAAGTAATGGAGGAAGAAGACTATGAACCATTCGGAGAACACTCGCCGAACGATCGCGAGGCTGAAGCTGAAGGGGCGAATGAATATACCACAGCTAAGTTTGAAGTTCTTCCAACACCTCCCCCATCACCGCCAGCCGCGTTTTTCCACACCTTGGCCTCTGGCCTAGGTGTGAAGGGGCGTGAGGAAGCGGCCGACTACGAGAAGGTTCGGTTAGCAGAGGTCATAGACCCCCCCGACCAACTCGCCGACGAGAAGGGTCAGTTAGCAGAGGCCTCAGAGCCCCCTGACCAACTCGATAAAGGACTTAAGGAGGCTCGGAAAGAGGCTCAGCGAGAGCACGCCGACCGACCGGCGAAGCAGCGTGTGTCATTCAAGGCCGCGTTTCTAGCTGGGAGACTCCAGTCACTAAAACATCGCTCGAGCAACCGCAGAGTGGTCGCCGAAGGCCTGGCCAGCCCTAGGCGATCACCCAGCGGGGGAAGTGAAGTCTGCCCTCAGATCACACTGGATGTAGGTACGCGATATGCTCCGAAGAAATCTACGGAGAGCTCTACATCTGGGGGGGAAAGGCGGCCATGCGTTAGTACACCTTGGCGTCTGTTGCAGCCACTTCCCAGCTCGCATGCGAAGTTATCAAGTCATCCTTACAGGGATGCCCTACTTGAAGCTGAGAGAATTCACTTACAGAGTCATGCAGACTCCAGATCGTGGATCGAAGTTGCCAAAGCCTCGGCGAAAGGTCGCCGAGTGCTTGGCTGCCACTGGGTCTATGTTTATAAGCTCGACAAGCACGGCCGATTCGTAAAGATAAAAGCACGCCTTGTGGTACGCGGCGACCAGCAAGCGATCGATGGCCGAGAGACCTACGCAGCAACGTTAGCCGGCATGGCATTCAGGACCCTCGTGGCTCTTGCCAACCGATTTGACTATGATATGCTACAATACGACGCAGTCAATGCCTTTGTGCAGGCAACCCTTGATGAAGATATCTACATGCAGATGCCTATGGGCTACCAGAAGCCAGGAAGGATCCTGAAGCTACAGAAAGCCCTCTATGGCCTTCGGCGATCACCACTGCTGTGGCAGAAGCACTTCGAAAAGGGCCTGCTGCAAGCGGGCTTTCGTCGAGTGCCCGGTGAGGACTGCTGTTGGCTTCACGGAGATATTATCTTCTTCTTCTATGTGGATGACTGCGTTCTTTCCTTCCCAAAACAGGTCAGAGGCAGAGCAATGTCGCTAATGGCAAAACTGCAGAAGACCTACAATATTGAAGGAGGCAAGCCTCTCCAGTGGTTCCTAGGGATTGAGGTCATCCGAGACCGCAGAGCACGAAAGCTGTGGTTGTCACAAGCTGTATATATCGACAAGATGCGCCGCCTGCTCCACGAAGACTCGCCGAAGCTGACGACGGTAACCCCAATGATCCTCGAAGAACTTATACCATATGATGCACTTGCAAGCCCAGGCAGCATCAACCTATACCTCCGGAAGGTCGGCACGATCATGTATGCTGCAGTTATGACACGACCAGACGTAGCTTTCGCCGCAAGCCGGCTAGCTAGCTTCAACCAGAACCCCGGACCGCAGCAACACAGAGCAGCCGATCGAGCCCTACAATACCTCATACAAACACAGGGCCTCTGCCTTGAATACGGTACGACACCTGGTTGTGAAGAAGACGGCCTGCAAGTTGCCTCTGATGCAAGCTTCGCCGACAACTCGGCGGACCGTCGGAGCTCTCAGGCGTTCATTATGAAGCTCTTTGGAGGGATCACTTCCTGGAGGGCAAATAAGCAGGATACAGTCACTACATCGACAACTGAAGCAGAGCTCCTAGCGCTGTCACAAGCAGCAAAGGAAGCTCTCTTTGCGAGCCGACTTATCTCTGCATTGAAGGTGGACTTATCTGCGCCGACCGCTCAACGAGCAGCCGCGCCACCGGCAAGGATCACGATCGAATGTGACAATAAGCAGACGATCCGCCTTGTCACAGCGGAACTTGTGCAACTACGTACGAAGCTCAAGCACGTGGACATTCACAACCACTGGCTACGGCAAGAGATTGTGGAAGATCGAATCAACGTCATTTACACCCCATCTACCCGAATGCTCGCAGACGGCTTAACGAAGAGCCTCCCTAGAGACGGGCACGAGAAGTTCCTCAAGCAATTGAAGCTGGCCGACTTGATGGATACGATTGAAAAGAGAAGAAAAGATGAAAAGGAAAGGGATCAATGAAGGAATGTGCAGCTTAGCGGCTGGACCACGAAGCTGAAGGGTTCAGGTTCAGGTTCAGGTTCTATTCCTACTCGGTTTTAGCCGCCATTACCCGGCAGCCATGCCCGGTCAGCAGGTCCTGGCTGACAGCCGAAGTGTCCATCTTGTGGGCACCCCACTTCGCCTTCTTGTTGAAACAAAGGCCAGCCGCCCCCAGGTTTCCTGCTATATCTACTCTACTTCGCTAGGTACATGTCTCTCTGTTGAAGAGTCCCATATGTTGTTGTCCAATGTGTTTTTCTTCTAGGATTTCCATCTGTCGTTTTTCGAAGTATTCTGATATGTGTTCCTCTGTGTTGCGGCTCTGTCGGTGTCAAACGACGCCATGTGATGCGACCGTAATACCTGCAGTCTCCCCCTAGCCGTCGGCTTTGTCTGTTTGTTGGTCTTCCTCGTACCCCCCAGGATTCTGTGTATACCCTGTATTTCGTGCATTCCTGTTGTTGTTGCCTCCTGCCAGGTTCCTATGTGGCCATGTGTTTGTTCCGTATGTGCAACCGCTGGCGATGCCGACCATAGCTACCGCCAACCGCTTCCCGTAGTGCAATACTCCGCTCGTTTCAACACGCTAAATTACTGAGTATATGAGCTCCCACGCAGCCTCCTCAGACTCTGGTTAGCCGAGTGGTAGAAGGGGGCCAGTCTTCGACCACCCTGTTTGGGGGGAGAGGGCGACAGTGGGCAATTCTGTCTGGAATCCATGATATTTTGCGGCCTTGTTTGTGTGGCATGCCAGATATCTGATGTCGGTTGCGTGGAGGGTGATACCGTTCTGTTCTGCATATCGGCGTGGTGGGACGTCGCAAACGTTGTCGAGGAGATGGGCCGAACGGCGAAGCGCTGAAGACCCATGTGTGACCATATGTTTATTTGTAAAGGGGACGGTAATGTTGGAAATGTTTGGGCTCCGTCGTCGTACCACAGGAGGTGCGTGTTGGTCAGCCAAGGTGGCTGTCGTCGGCGGTTGCGTGGTTTTCCTTCGTGACGTGCTCGTAAATTTCGCGCTCCTTTTCCCGCCCGCGGTCGCAACGAGACCTCTAGGGAAGCCAAAACACCGCGGGGGAAGGTGCTATGATCCGTTGAAGCCTATTGCAACCGCAGGCAGGAGTGTTGTGTTCCTTGAGTGGCTGTTGTTTCAAAAATCCGTTCTCGCTGTTATGAAAAAGTTTTCCCTATTCTTGCTGAGCAGGTTGAAGCGTGGGAGAAGGCTGAAGCAACTATGTCATGTGACCTTCCCGTTCGGGAAGGTCAGCCTCGCACGCAGCCAATCAAATCTGCGGACCCCACACCAACTAACGACTCCACGGTTGCGGCTGCTGCGGTGCAAGCTGCCGTTTTACGCGAGGCGTCGCAACCACGGTCAATGCCACCACCTTCCACCGCCCCTGCTGCGATCAACACTTCAAAGGAGTCAACTACGTCATTGGGATTACGTAGATTAGAAGCAGGGGATTCATATGAGCCTGGTACCGAGCCGCCCAGGTCATGTATGCGCACATTCCAGCACTTACCATGCAGTACCCACCTGCCGTACGTACCCACCTACCGTACAGCAAAAAAAAAACTTCCCCATACAAAATGCAATTTTTCAACCCCATGGGGAAAAACCACCAAAAATAATAAAATAAAAGAATTTCCAGAATTCAGTTTATAATTGAATGAATTTTCATATTTTCTCGGTCTTTTAACTTCACGGCCTGTGGGGCTGTGTACGACGGGTAACAATCCCGCCTCCGAATTTGAACTCCCATCTTCCTGCTGCCCCCCCATCTTAATCACATCCTCAACAATCCCTGTCTCTTCGGTTGCCTGAATTGGCTCTGAAATAGTTTCACAAGCCACTAGAGCCTCGGCTAGTGTCATGAACTTCTTGTTGGGATCAGGCATAGCCTTTCTCTTCTTGCCTATTCTCAACCGGCCAACTTCCTCCTCCAAACTGGCTATCCTTGCACTCAGCGAGGCTGTTTGGGATTCCTGGACTTCAAATAGTCTTGGAGGCCTTGAGAGAGCCATTATCCAGCGTTTGGAGACCATGAGAGCAACGAGACGGCAGGAAACAAAGATATATATTGTTCAAAAAGCAGGTAGCCATCCATTTCTCCTGGTTTTTGGATAAGCGACATTCATGATCCCGACCAGCTAGGTACTTGCGCATACATGACTTCTGTGGCCGTCTAGTATAGTAAGGCTGGCGCCAGACTCATCTTCTGGCTGGGTTGAAGGTAGATAGATCTGTTGGAGCCACTCAACTGCCATATGGTTGTCTGTCTAGCCGTTGTTAGAAATGACATACTGCCAGTCTGCTATCTTCTCGAACTTCTTGATACACCACTGCTGCTGAAGTTCTTTTGCCTTTGAAAATGATCCCTTGTTTCAGAAGGCGGTCGTCTGCAGTGACAGCTTCGATAAAGTTAGTTCAAGCGCGGGACTGAGGGCCTCTGATAGACGCCCTCTTCTTGCAGTCGCTACTCCCAATAACTAGAGAATACAAGCCTAGATTCAAATGAATTAATTAACTATAGCATCAAAAACGTCAATTACTCACCAAATCCAGCCATGATACCGCCCTCATCAACACTAACTGTGGTCCCCGGCTTGATCCAGCCATACTCGCTCTCCCGGATATCAAACTTACCAATTGACGGCCATTGGTGTAAAAGAAGTGAATCTCGAGGTCTTCGGGGGTTTCCCTGTCTTCATCTTAATGGGCTGGATGACGTTTCATGAACCAGCCTATCCAGTGTACACTGGTAGCCCTTTCCCGGCTTTGTTGGCTGAAAGAGGGCAGCGACGGTGGCGTGAACTTGACTTTGAGAAGGAGCATCGCCCAAGGCCGCTTGTCGAAGTATTCAGGTGACCAATCTGGCCTCCTGGGACTTGGATATACAGCTGAGTAGGCTGGGTGACCTCAGACTTAGACGGTAGACCTCATAATCGGTCTGAAAGAGTCGTCTGAGGGATGCCACGACTCTGGGCGGCCTGGTGCTGTGAGGGGCCGTTATCTGTGACATCCAGTATAGCCTCTATAACTTCATGCTCCGTATAAGATAATTGAGGCATTTTCAAGGCAATTATGGAAGGCTGGTGTAGATAAAGATTCGATAAAGCTTCGGCGAGGGGGGTTCATCGGGGAGGCATCTGCAGAAATTTTACATTAGTGCCATGCGACCATACCGCATACGTGATCGAAAAATTAATGCGATAATATCAAACGTCATAAAATTCTCAATAAAACAGAAATTATCCCATGCCAATAGCTTCAAGTTTGGGCAAGCACCGTGTAAGTGAAAATGAGTATTTTGTATGGGGAAATCTTTTTTTTGCTGTACGGTAGGTGGGTACGTACGGCAGGTGGGTACTGCATGGTAGAAGACGTTGATGATGACGCAGCTGACGACACCGCTGCGAACGCTGTGGCCACAACACCAAGGGAACTATCGCCAGTTGAGGATAACGGGCTGGCCACGGCCTTCAGCCAATTCTCGCTATGGTCAGATACGGGTGCACCAGGTGAATCACTTCACCCTGACCTCGAAGAGCGTATATACCAGCTTTCACAGGAGCTTGAGGCAGGGGGGCCTGATGAGGTCATAGATGAGGGCATTGATGATGACATCAATGAGGAATTTGAATGCCCTGATAGCGGTCCCTCTATTGAGGTATTGGGCGGTTAGTTATTTCTAGAAGATCAGGTTGATTATGTGCACTCTCAAGTCTCATAGTAAATTTGGTGTGAGCTGCGGAACCGGACCAAAGGTGGGGTTCAGCCACAAATTGGGTTGCAAATTACGCGAGAGTGGCAGCTTGATAATCACTCTCATAAAAAACCTACCTACCTTGTAAGCGCCTTACTTCTCAAGCTCTCAACTCGTTCCGAAAAGGCATTGGCGGACCCCGTAGAGGACCGGTCTCTTGTTTTGTATGGGGAAATTTTGTAATTGCTTACCGGTAGAAGGGTCTTACCAGTGGAGGGTAACGCATGGTACCTCCGACTCATCCAAAGGGCGTGATGCCATCTATCAAACAGGATGGATTGGTGGGAACAGCTTGAGGACGATAGAAGATCTTGATTTCTGTCTAACTGACGGTCTGAAGGACCGTATTTTATAGAGGGATTTGACTACAATAGATGTCTTAGTACAGGGATCGGGGTCAGCCCACTGGCAGCAGGATCAGCTGTTACTTTGCTAGCGAGATCAGCTGTTGGGCCTATTAGTCCGTCTGGGAAAATAACAGTCAGTAAAAAGCATATAAAATCGTATGCCTTTGACTGCCGAAGTCGGCAATAGATGTGATATTCTTGACTGTTCCGTCTGACACTATCTCACGCACACCCCGAAAGCTACCCCGCTCTGCACTGACTGTTGAAGTCGTTTTTGCCAGTCTTGTCTTTAGGTTATTGCTTGGCAACTCGTTTGAATATGATGCGCTGATAATAGGTTATGGTGTTGTTTACTGTACGACTACTATCAACCACATCACCGCTAACCTAAACTACAGAATACATCGAGAGATATCATCGTGTTAATTGGAGATAGCGCGGTCGTCTAGTCTGAGATCGATGTCGGTCACTGCGTTTTCTGAGTACCACGGCATCAAACCATTCGAGTGAAGGTTTGAGGGCACAAGGGGGTATTACTAGCATGGACGGACATTGTGAGAACTGTACGGTCATTCGAGTCTGCATGGAATTTGGGGAGCTACCTTTTCTCCTGTTACCTACAATATTGCGCAAGCTCAACGCTTCTTAAATAACATTGGGGCAATGGACGTATAATTTGGTTAAGACCGAAGTTCACAGGTTGAAACCACCAAGTATCAGGGATCTCATATGACCTTTATTCACCCTATCTGCTGGTAGACCCTAAAATATGTCAGATTAGACAGCAGCAGGTCTGATTTCAGGAACCACTGAAGCCCCGATGGCCGATGAATGTCTCTGATGGATCCCACTTCTCCCTGATCTGAAGCCATTTCTTCAGTGCAGAGTCTGTCATGACCTATTGTTGTTCAAGTTAGCATGCATCTTCTAACCGTAGAGCTCGACGAATGCTGAACTTGCCTTAGGTTTTCTATGCTTCACATTGAAATCAGCCACATAGACACCACAGGAGGCCTTGTCAGCCTTCGTATACGCGTCAAGAAGCCACTTATCCATCGCCGAGTCAAGCTTGGCATCCTTCCAGCAGCACATGGTAGACACATAGGCCTTCTGGGGCAAGCTAAGGGCTTGATCCACCTCATCCGGGTAATAATCGATTGGACAGAATGTGCCGGACGAGAGACGAGAGGGCAAGTCATATAAAGCTGGGGTGATGGCTTCGATGAGCTAGTGGGTTTAGTAATGCTAAACCAGACGACGTGTAGGGGAGAGAGGTCACTTTACCTCATCATCAGAGACCTTGGGGTCGACCAGAATACTATCAACATTCCATCTCTCGCCGCCTCCTTGTGGCTGGAAGCTTTCCTGGAGGCCCCAGAGTTCCTCCCAGGTTCTTTCTACCAACGGGACGGTGTTAACAATATAGCTCTTGAACTCATCTGGAACTACATCCCAAGGGCTTGCTAGAACTTTTGCCTCCTCAAAGGAATCGGCAAATATCGTCTCATTAATGACAAAAAAGACTCGCTTGGCGACAGATTCATGGCCGCCATTGGGCGCGTCCTTATCCGCATAGAAAGTGCAGTAGAATAACTCCACGCCGTACTTAGGCACTTTCTTAGATATCTTAAGAACCCATCTGAGCAATGGCTTAAAGATGTCAGTCGAATCGATTATAATAGTCATATCGTAGAGCTTCTTGTGGGGAATCGTCCTGATCCAGATCCTGGTTATAACTCCAAAATATCCCTGCCCACTGCCAGGAGCTGCCCAGAATAGGTCGGAATTCTGCGTCTTATTTGCAATCACCACCTCTCCCTCAGCGGTGATGACTTCAAGCTGCGTAACCCAGCTGGTAGAGGTATAGCCCCATCCGCGCATAAAGCAGCCTTGCCCACCGGCAAGTAAGAAACCGCCAATGGCGACGCTCCGCGAGTGGCCGGCGGGAAAGAACCTGCCCTTAGAGCTGAGGTACTTGGTCAAAGCCTCAACCTTGTGGCCTGGGCTGACCGTGGCGATCTTAGTTGCAGCGTCATATTCGATATCCTGGTTCAAGTTGCGGGTGTCGATGAGGAGACCACCTTCCAGGAGTGCATTGCAGAAGAACAAATGCCCACCAGAACGAACGCCAACATTCCAGCCCTGCTCACGTGCCCTTTTAACGGCAGCTACAACCTCAGCAGTGGTTGTTGGGCTCGCTATCTCGGCAGGGTGAATGTCGGGAACGCGGTCATTGAAGAATTTGCGTCGAAGTTGGTCGTAGCCTTCAGATCCTCGGGTAAGAGTGTCGAGTTGTGTAGTCATGGTGACGACAGAGACTGAGAAAAGAATAATTCACCGTGTTTGGAAGGCGCGTTTGGAAGGCTACTTTTCTACTATTATTCCAATCTCATTCGGAATTGTGAGACAACGGAAAGGATTTAAAGCCAATTTATGGCTAGAGAGCACTTGGGAATGTAGCTACACCGGTACACCCGGATGGTTACTTACTCATTGGCCATGGGAGATGCCACCCAGGTTGCCACCTTGAGGCTTGAGCGGGGTGGGTAAAAGATCAACAGCGCTAGAACCACATGCGCGTCTGCTTCCGGGACCCTCGGTTAGCTATCTTCCGCCTTTCAAGTTGACTTTGCTTTATTCTTAACAAATGGGGTCAAAAGTTGTATCCTGTCATATTGTAGAAAAACCGTTGAGTGTATATTCCAGTGCGGCCCGACCCTTCCAGCCCCTGTCATTTGAGCAATCACTGATAATGCTCATTGCTGCCTGTGGGAGTTCGACTGAGGTCATGTAGCGGTTGTTCAACAAGCTGGGATGGTTACGATAGGTGGTACGTAAACAATTATCGTGCACCCCCGTTCGAGGACGGAGCCATCTGGATCTCGGCCTTTCGTCGCTCTTCGGTCCTCGTCTGCGGCATCATTTCGGGGATTCGGTCGTCGGTCGTCGGTCGTCGTTTCTCATGTACCCCAGATGCGCACTACTGCGGACAGGGAACCAATAAGGCGATGATCGACAGTTAGCTCAAACGCTTGCCTCTCGCTTCTCGGTTCATCGACAACGACACAAGAAAGTTGCTGACATTGTTTGGTACAACGTTAACCACACACTGACGGTGATGACTATGTGCTACCTGATGAGTTGTGTGATACAGCATTGCTTTGAAGTGAAGATAAAACGGCACATTATCATATGACAATTTTTAAACTGAAAACCCTGCAGGAGAATTGCATATAGTGTCCGGAAGAACCCTCAAGACGTATGTTTCGCTATTTAGCAAATAGCAATTAATTTTAGGTATGAAATCAAAATATGCTAGCATGCTATAGGTCAGTTAGCAATTAAAATAAGGGCAGCCAGTAATTAGCAGTTTCTTAATTACTGAATAACGTGCATGATAAGCGAGTTGGCCAGACAAGCGAGTTGGCTGTGACGGGAGCGTCTGGAGTGCTGGACCCGGGGGTCGATACGTAACTAGGGCGCACGGGGCAGGCCACAGGGACTATCAACGTGTCTACGCGTCTACGCGCCTGCCCACTTTCTCTCTTTCCTCTCCATCGTAGTATTCTCGCAATACAGTGGCATTACCTCTTGAGTTGATCTCATCTGGCCCGTGACATTGGCCACTTCAAAATCCCATAGGGGACCTCCAGGGGGCAATACACAATACACACGATCAAGTCATCTAAGTGCCACGCTAGCTTTCCGACAGGCCCACTCGCTTATCATACGTTATTTATATAGTTTTGTCACACCGTAACTTATCCCGATATGTGACATTTGGTCAAAAGTTTTTTGAGCCTGATGTGCTGATTCTCTCACCAGAAAGTTTCATACAGACAATCCATGGTACATACAACCTATCCAATGTATCGAGTCCATCACCCCGGCATTTGATGCAAATCTATGTTGCCAGTTACAGAACCAATTTCCGCTTAAGCCGCATCTTCTCACCGTATAACATGAAATACCACGGGATGGGCACCATGGCGAGGGCAAGGAAACCTAGAAGACTATTCCCCCAACCGTAACCTAAGGACTCGTACATCTTAGGTCCTGCGAGAGGGAGAAATGCTCCCGCAATGGACCGCAAGACAGTGTGAGCGGCGAGCGCTGAAGCGGCAGCCTCTGGGCCAAAGCAGTCAACGAGATAGACCATGGACGGCATCTGTAATCATGTGAGCGTCTGTGGTGTGGTTGCTTGGAGGGCACGCGGATGAACTGACCATGATGAAGATGAAGCCAATGCCGACAAAGGTAGAACCCATGATGGGAACAGTCCAGTGCGTCTTGGCATCTGCGCTCCAGCCATACCAGAACATCCCGACAGGGATCGTCCAGGAGAAGTAGGCCATCAACGGGATCCGATCCTCTGGCTTTACATCACCTCCTCTCTTGGCCGCCCGCTGGTGCATGATCTTGTCGCTAAATTTCCCCTGCACAATAAGACCCCCTAGGGCTCCAACGCCCATACCAATGTAGGCAAGTCCAGTAATACCGGTTGAGAAGCCGTATTGTCCCTTGAAGACAGCCGAGAATGTGGTGAAGAGAAGAAACATGAGACCGAAGCAGAATGCCGCGTACAAGGCGAGGAAAAGGACGACGGGTGAGAGGAATAGTAGCTTGAACGGCCGCAGGATGCTTCGCTTCAGCTTTGTTGTGATTTCTGACCTGGCTATACTCAGCGGCGGCAGCCCTTCAGCCTTGCGGCGGCGGGTTTCTCTGCGGAAGAGTATTACGGGAGTGTAGGTCTCGCGTAGATACAGGACGGCTAGCGGCACCAGGGCGCCGAACTTGAACCTGTTAGTCGCCATTCTGCAACGCAAACGATGGGAGGATGTCATGACGTACCATGATGGCCATGAGCCGGAATATCCAACGCCATCCAATGTACTGGCCGACGAAACCACCAATGATCGGGCCAATGGTAGGCCCCATGATAGGCCCTATAGCGAGGAGAGCCATCCATTTGCCTCTCTCGCGCCTGGGGATCACATCTGCAAGGGTGCCTCCACTGCACGCAAGAGATGCAGCACCGCCGCAGCCGCTGAGTAGACGGAAGGCCAGAAACATACCGAGGTCTGTTGCGAAGGCGCTCCCGACGATGAATGCGACGAAGAGGACGGAGGAGATGGCGTAGATGGTGAGGCGGCCGTAGACCTCGGACAGGGGAGCCCATATGAGCGGACCGATGGCGAAACCGGCCACGTAGATGGAGACGGCGAGCGAGGACAGGAGTGTGCTGGAGAAGTCAAAGTCTTCCATGAGCTGGCTCGCGGCTGGAGCAAACATGGTGGATGCAAGATTTCTATATGTCGACAAGACAAGTCAGGATTAGCTGGCCAGGCCGGAGGACAGATGGAGCAGTTCGTCTAGCTGTCACGTCAAGATGATGACAAAGGAGGATACTGCACGTACGAAATCAGTTGAATCATGGCAACTATGAAAATCTGCCAGTATCGCTTCGATGCTGGCCAGTTCATAGGGTTGTCTGGGTCGTCCGGTCCATCCCAGTCCAGAGCATCTAGGACAGCCTCTGGGGTAGCCTTTTGGGATTGTCGCTGTGTCTCGACATCGTCACTCGGTTCTGCATCGGTATAGGTTTCGATTGAGTCTCTTGAAAATTGGCTATTGTCATTTTCGGCTGCTGCTAGCAACGTGGGTGCGGGAGTGTGACTCTGCTGTTCTGAATCTACGGCCATGGTTGTGTAATGTTAGTCTGTGCTATGAGCAGCAACAGGAGTCATGAAGCCCGAGCACATTTTAATAGACGTTGGAGGTATTTTACACGAATCTAATATGGAAGATTTGCTACATGACATGTCCGCTGATTCCTGTCAAAGGCTGTGAGATTACAGAGATTGTGACATGACGACGAGACGGTCCGGTCGACGGCCGGGCCTCAGAATTTCGACACTTCGGTCGTCGGTTCTCGTGTGGGGGATCAACTCGGGGTCTCGGTCGTCGGTCGTCGGTCCTGGAGGCCCATGTCGTATCCCTTATTCTACCACACCAAAACGTCGGGCGGAGTATGGTCACGAGTCAGGCATCAATAGTGACACACATCTTAGTTCGAACTGTAAATAGTTTAGCGTGCTGGCCCTATGAGTCTGTTCTCCCAGGACGCCCGTGATCAAATTGAACAGCTCGAGCTCCATCACCTATACTCAATTTCAATTCAAAGAAGACGAAGAGAACTCGCCATGAGCTAAACTAACTACCTGCAGCCACAAACCCTTAACTATTCAAACAAAAGATGCTCATCAAACCACGCAATAGCCTGATAAAATGCCTGCTCCTTCGCCCACTTGGCGTCCCGCCTAGATGGGTCACACCGCGTCGCAAACCCATGCTCGACCCTGGAAAAAAGCGTCAGCTGGTAGTGCTTCCCCGCCCGTTGGAGGATCTCCTCTGTCTGGTGGCGCTTCTCGGCCGGAAAGATGTGGTCGGTCTCAGCGGCGGCGATGGAAAGGGGTCCGTGTATGGCTGCGAGCTCGGCGTCGGACACGAAGCTCGGGTAGGCGATATAGCCGGCGTCAATGCCGCCATTGAAGTGGCGAACGAGATACCGACAGCAGTAGGTTAGGGAACATTCGCCTCTTCTTTTGCCCTCTTCTGCTGTAACGAGGCGTAGACATGTAGACATATGGATGATCTGTGAACTCACCTCGGCACCAAAACAGTACCCAACCGCCCCAAGTTTGTTCACGCCGTACTCCTCCTTCGAGACCTTGATGGCGTCCTTGACAATAGGATCCACGGCTGCCTCGTTGTGCGGATTATCACCCGTTGAGCCTCCATCGACCCAGGCAAAAATGTCCATTTTCTCAACCTGGTTCACGGGGATCGGATCACCGTTAAACGTGTCGAGCACCAAGGTGACGTAGCCGTTGGCGGCGAACTCGTCAGCAAGCAGCCGGCTGTTCTGCCATATGCCCATGATATCAGGCAGGTAGAGCACGGCGGCTGGTTTCTTTGGTGTATCCGGGGGAGGCATCGCGAGGTATGCCGCATGCTTGCCGCCGGCGATTCTGATGTCTTGCCTTGGGGTGTGCCTCTAGATAGTATGTAAGTTCACCTGTTTGTCCAGCCTTTGTAGAGTTGCGGTTTCTCCTTTTAGATAGAACTCTAGATGACTATCTGGTTCTTATCAGTGGGAGTGGGAGGAGAAGATCTTACTCATGCCTGAAGCCAACTGTGCAACATCGTCCGGGAGGGTAGGAAGCCATGGTGAGAGGATTAGGGTTCGTACAAAGTACTAGATAGAGTATTGCTAAGTGGTGAGGAGAGTCCTGGGAGAAAACCTCGAAAGGTTGCAATGGAATTATACTTGATCATATACTTCATATCCAGCATTACAATGCCCTGCTAATTTATACGTAATTAAAGGATGGGGGTAGTATGAAAGTACACTTGAGAATAAGGCTCTTGACATCCCCGCGCCTCTACCCCGTGACGGCGTGATCTTCATGGGTTCTCCGCCCGAGGTAGTCTTATTGCAACGTCGCACGGATTTAGGAGGGCTCCTTGTCCTCTTCGTGCCCCGTCGCTATCACCAGTCTAGAGGTACCTTGCTCGTCATCGCAGAACTGTGGGTACGCTACGCTCAGAATGCCCACCGATCCCACAACATTGACTGTTCGTGTTCACCCGCGCTGATCATTTCGTTCCACTGGTCCCAGATAGGGTCCTCAGCTTGGTGGGATGATGCTCCAGTCGGATCCTGTCCCTGTGGTCCCGGTGCCGTTCCCCACAGCCAGGCCGGCAAGTTGTCCTCCTGGCGCCAAAGGATACTCGAAATACCATCACTCCCCCGCAACAGCGACGTAGCATCATTGCCGCTTGTCAAGGCCTGTTCTTGTGAGTGGCATTCCAGAGCTGGCTGTGTCGTCACAGAGAGCCCAGTCAGTGGATGATCCAGCAGAGCGCGTTCAGGTCCTGGAAGGGTATTTGATGCTACCCATGAAGGTGCGTTTCCTTCGTTGCCGTCTGTATCTGCAGTTTTGGCGCTTGATGCTTGTGTACTCGCTGTCTGGTCACGCTGTTTGTGAGCTACCCGAGCAGCCGCCCCTCGTCTACTCATGAGCTGTTGGAATCGACTCTTCTTGACGTGCTGACTGAGTTTACACAATGGTTGCCAGAGCGGCTCTTCTCTAATGGCATCTGGAAGCAGGCTTAGAACCCTCGTGACGACACTCCAGGCATGTTCTGCCATAGCATCGAATTCCACGACGGAGAGTCGACCGAGAACAATAGTGAGCGGTTGCCATTGAATGAGGCCGTAGAGTTGCCACGCCCAGCGCCTCGTCGAGGGGCCATGTTCAAGTTTATATATGTCCTCGAGGATTCCAAGCGCCATAATAAATGCTTTGTCTGTCGCCAGGCTGCTCAGTGTCGGGCGCAAGGACGGTTGACAAATGTGATGGAGGATGAGCTCGTATCTCCTCACTGAAACAGTCGCCATTGTTCGAGTGAATAGGTGTATTGGCCTGTCGGGTTGGGCGGGTTTGAGAAATTCTGAAAATGCCTTCTCGTTGAACTCTGAGAGCTGTGCAAGTTTATGGAGAGTGTCCGAGTCCGGCTCGCGATGGCGGGGGTACATGGACGACGTAACATTTTTGAAATGTTTGCCAACTCTCCATATCTTACTTCTAAGAAGACAGATGGTCATGTCTGTGTACCCGCTCTTGGCTTCTGGCAGGATTGACATGTCTGGTCCAATATCGTCGTCATCAATGTTAGATGGAAGACGTGTGTCAAAGATTGAGTCGGGTATCGATATCTCTGGTAGCTGATAGTCTCCTGTGACAAAGTCGAGTATGCATATATAACACCACACGCGCCGCCGCATCTCGGCCTCGAAGGGGGTTATATCAGGGAAATGTGAGCCATCACGATGGAGGCCAATACCCACGGCTATCCTGGATATCAGGCCAGCCAGAGACCAAACATATCTTTGAGACTCTTCCAAGCGAATGAGAAAGATGTAGATGAGGAGTGCCTGGACTACAGGGAGCTCCTTTGTGTTAATGAAATCAACTCGTGCAAGTGACTCTTCGGTCCCAAGGCGGAAGCGTGACAAAAGATCCTTGTGGTCGACGTGGAAGTGGATTTGGACCTGCAAAAAAGCGTCGGTCAGCTGTGCGTGTACAAACAAATGAGGCAGAATGGGACTGTTTGTTACCTCCTCATGAGTCAGCGACTTTACAGCCGCAAATGCGATGCTAAACGTCAACGGCTCCATGAACGGAGGGAGCAAGTCAAAGTTCCCACGAGAATCATAAATCATCTTGGACACGGTCGGAACGTGCAGAACCTTAATGAAAGGGTCGACGTTTTCGACATATGTCTGCCATATGAAGAGCATCTGAGATGGCAAGGGACGGAGACGCTCAGGGGTCGCCGCGCCCAATGAGCGGTTGCTAAATATGAAACTGGATGCAGTAGATGCGATGCTTCTGTGGGAAGACTGAAAGCTTGTGGCATAGTCAGAATCAGCATCATCTGGTTCTTCTTCCTCTTCATCATTGAATCCGTTGAGGCTACCACGGATTGCATCAAGCTTGACATCGGTCGGTCAGCAGTTTGTTTGAATGCCCTTTGGGTACAAGAGGGAGGGGGAGGGCTTGCCTCTTGTTGCAAAGTTGCCCAGAAGCGATCCCCTATGTAGAGCCTCCCTCGGTCCTCGTGCACCATGATGCCAACCTTGGGTAAGTCGCCGGGAGGCTTGAGGCGACGCTGTCTGAGTAATAAAGACGAACCCAGGCCAGAGTCTGAAGGGGTATCGATGTAAGAGCCGTCTTCAGCCTGGTCCATATCTTCACGAATTGGTGTCTCCTTTTTGGTACACTCCTCCTCCTGATCGGTCTGCTTGCCATTGTACCTGGCATGAAGATGCCCGACCATGTCCTCTAACCGACGGATCTGGTCCACAAGGTCCATCTGCCTTCGGGTCATTGTGGTTGGTTCAGGCCTTACGCGCCGTGGCTGTCGCAAGATTCGGCCAGTGGTTGGGAAAACACAGTCCCGGTGAGCCTTTGTGCAGTTGGAACAAGGAAGACGGCGATCGCAATGGACTTTGCGCTCCTTGCAGCAGATGCAGTTCCGTAGAGCTTCGGTCTGATCTGGTTGCATGTTGGACGTGCTTGGAGGCCCACCTCAGTCAACGGCTTGCATGAATTAGGTCAAGTTTTCTCGGTTCAGCCTGAATGAGTAGAGTAGGCGGCTGGATGGCGCAATATGCGGTTGTCTGGAATGGCGTTGTTCCTCGGAGGTGGTGTTGGCAACAGCCTAGAGCGATGAGGTTTGCATAAGGTAAGGTGCCCGGGCCGGGCAAGTAAACGTGAATGGATGAAAGAACTGGTAAAAAGGGGTTGAGCCGAATGTCGCGACTCGGCTCTCGGTCCTCGGAGTTTAAGGCAGGTACCTCCGACCTACCCATGTTAGGAAGGCGCACGCGCGGGGGTGAGAGACGGAGTGAAGATCTCTTCGGCCTTCCTGGAACTACCCCAGCTTTTACCCCCTCTTTTACCCCCTGTAAAGGTTATTGGAGTTAGAGAAACGGACCCGGGGCTCGGCAGTTGGGGTCTAGAACACACCGAAGCGCCGGTGATGACATAGTCCTGGCAGTCTTGCTGTGCAACTGCAACCGGGACGCATCGCATCGTGAGTCTCTTGAGAAGACAGAAGATAGAGGACGCACGGTGTGCGTGTCTTGATACATAAACAAGAAGGGAACCAGCTCCTCCGACTTTTCAATTCCTGATCGAGACATTCAGTTCAATCTACATCGTCTTTAAATAAGCCAAAAGCTCCTCACAGTTTATTTAAACTCACACGCCAATCTTTTATCCAGATATGGCTGCGGATAACAGCTCCTCTGGTGACCCCGTCGCCGCCGGGACCAAGGAAGACCGACTCTTCATCAACGGCGAATTCGTTGCCTCGGTCTCTGGCAAAAAATTTCAAGTCATTAACCCAACCACGGAGGAGGTATCTGCCTCCGTCTACGAGGCAGGGGTCGAAGATGTAGACCTCGCTGTCGATGCTGCAAAGGCTGCCTTTCCCGCGTGGTCGGCCCTCTCAGCTGAAGCAAGATGTGAATTTCTGATCAAAATCGCCGATGAGATTGAAAAGTATGAGGACCTGTTCATCCACGCAGAGACAATCACGATGGGGGCGCCGCAACAAGGAAGCCGATGTAAGAGCCCTCCTGGTCCCCTTTGTTCTTGTCGAGTCTATCAAGGCTCCTACCCATCCCCTCCTGGGAGCCCTACTGATCAAGATGCACAGTTGCCATAGGCATGGCCAAGCGGTATCTGAGATATTACGCTAACAAGGCCATCGACGTGACGGGTGAGACGTCGCTCAATACGCCCGAATACATCAACATATCCGTCCGTCAGCCATACGGTGTCTGCGGAGGCATAGTCCCCTGGAACGCCCCTTTGTTCATGGTCGTCAACAAAGTCGGCCCAGCCTTGGCCGCTGGCAACACCATGGTGCTCAAGTCGTCAGAGAAGTCTCCCCTTCCCGTCATCTTGTTCGCCTCTCTGTGCCGGAAGGTCGGCCTGCCCAAGGGCGTCCTGAACATCCTGAATGGGTTTGGTCGACCTTGCGGCGAGGCCATCAGCAAGCACATGGATATCAGGAAGATCTCATTTACGGGTTCCGTCGCTACCGGACGAGCGGTGCAGAAAGCCGCCAACGAATCCAACTTGAAGAATGTCAGCCTGGAACTCGGCGGCAAGAGCCCTTTGCTTGTATTTGACGACGCACCCTTCGAGAAGGCGGTGCATTCTGCTACATTCTCCATCGTATACAACTCGGGCCAAGTCTGCATGGCCAGTACAAGAATCTACGTGCAGCAAGGGGTTGCTCCCAAGTTTATTGAAGCCCTCAGAGAGTCCATGAAGCAGCTGGGTGTTCCCGGTGATCCTGCGCTCCCCGATACAAAGCGAGGGCCCCAGGTTGACAAGCTGCAGTTTGGCCGAGTCTTGTCGTACCTCGACCACGCAAAGGAGCGAGGCTATGACATTATTCTCGGCGGAGACAAAGTCGGCAACAAAGGCTACTTTATGGATGCCACCATCGTTCGCGACGTGCCAGAGGACGACAAATTGGTCAGGGAAGAGATCTTCGGTCCCGTGGTTGTGGTCAATACTTTCACCGACGACGAGGATGAGGTCTTGAAGAGGGCCAACGACACCGAGTTCGGCCTGTACGCCAGTGTCTTTACGAAGGACATATCGCGCGCTATGAGAGTGGCCAAGGCGCTCGAGGCCGCAGCGGTCGGTGTTAACTGCGCCAGCCCATACATGGCCATTGATATGCCCATGGGTGGGTGGAAGCAGAGTGGTATGGGTGGCAGGGACTTTAGCAAGCACTGCTTGGATGATTGGACCGAGTTAAAGAGTGTCTTTATCTCTTTGTAAGGAATATGGATGTATCGTATTCTGTAAGCGACAGGCGTACTTCTGTCTCTCTGTCATATTCAAGTGAAAACATTGCTCGGTTATCTCTCGTCTGCAAGGCACTTAGGAGCCATTAACATGATCACAGTTGTTTGAAAACATAGACAATGACCTACAATCATATTTAGGGAATGCAAACGACACGGTTTGTGCAGATCGGACAACGAGATGATGAAGGAAAACTCCACCTAATCGCATTCTATTCACACAAGGTGTACGAAGCAGAACCTAACTACCCGATCTATGACAAAGAATTCCTGGCAATTTTCAACGCCTTCAAAGAATCCTGGTAATTAGTAATCCTCTTAGGAAGTCATCACCATGTCAAGGGCTACACAGACCACAAGAATATTTCCCATTTTGCGACCACTCGGGAACTCAGCGGACGACAGCTACACTACGCTAAATACTTGGCACGTGTATCGCATCCTTAGTCTTCTCAGTGCAGGCGGTGCATGTACAGTAATAGCAAGCAAGATCATCACATCTTCATCTATTAGTACGGAGACAGAGATTTCGCTTCTTACTTTGTAGCTCATTCCATGCTCGTCTCATGTCCTCGGTATCGGCTATGACGTCGAGTTGGTTGGGCGCGCGCATGGAGGCATCTTTTTGTTGGCAAGCCCAAGCGAGCATAATCCTTATGCTGATCTCGTTCATCAGAGTTTCACTCAAGTCAGCCGCGCCGGAACTTATTCTGTCGGCAGTTGTTTGTTGTCCACGACATCGAACTTTCAGTAATGACGTATGCCATGCCTCAAGTTAGGGTCCTTTACAGGGGTACGGGACTTGATTCGGAGTACTCCTTATTCATGAGTCTTTGAAGGCGTACCGGCCTAGTCAAGCTAGCCTGATTGAGCCCTTGTTTTGATTGAACCCTTGGGTCGTTAGTTAAGTGAAATAGTTGAGTTTTGGTGGTGGTTTTTTTTTTGGGCCTGGCGAAAGGGTGGGGTTGGCGAAAGGGTGGTGGTGCATGGTATTCCACCAACGCCCTCAATGTAGATGCATGACTCAACAAGCCGACTCTGCGTTGACAATTAGTTTTTATTTTTCATAAAAATCCCATGTTAAATATGATATATGTATAGAAAACTGCTCGTCGCAATATGAAGCATAAAATAAATTTATGCAGACTGCAGGAAAAGCCGACACTGAAGTCTTTCGCCAAGCAGCGCCCTGACAACTGTGGCGGGCATATGAAGTAGAGGCATGCACCAATTACCGCGCGGTATCAGGCTGAACAAGGTCATACAAGACGTCACTCAAGCCCTATCATTCAGGGTTAGGCGAATGAATGAGAGTCAGGCCCCAAATCACGGAACCTCGGGTGCACTGAGGAAGACGGCGGATCCCGCAGCTCTTGGCACCGGGGAGTGCTAATTCCGCTTACATGATCCATCGGATCAGGGATTCTTATGTGAAATCCAGCTCTATGGACCCTGTAGTAAGTACACAATCCCTTTAAAGGGCGCCTGGAACAGGGCTCGATGTATTTTATCATCAATCCACCGTTGCTTGACATGCGTGGTCTTGACAATAAGGCGCCGGCGACGGTTGCGGGGTAATTAGTGTTTCGGCCCGTTCAACGGGATCGCATCCCGGGGGTTGTAATAGGTTAATAATTACGGGGAAACCTCCTCCCCACGACGCTGCTCTTCCAGGAACATCTAACTACATGGCTCCGATGAACTATATACCCTAGAACCTTTGGCAGCCCGGGGTGAGGAGGTTAAGCAAAGTCAGTTGACCGCGATAAATGCCGACGGTATATGTTACCAGTATAAAGCAGACCTCAGCCCAAGTCTGACAACCATCGTATTGCATGCTGCCACTTTAAATATTATCATTTACTTTAGACCACCATGACTTGGACGACATTGTTAGATGCGCGTGCAAGCTTTCGAGGCTGTAAGTCGCTGAATACTTGTAGCCCCCTTCCAACTTGACGACCCCTAACAGTTACACCTCAGTCATTTCCACTCGAGACGACCCAGACTATCGCCGTCTCGTCGAACGCTGGTCCGGAAACGAACAAAATGAACCTAATCTTGTTTTCGAACCTGTCTGTGAAAACGACATATCCGTCGCGCTAAGATACGCCGTCTCGAATGACATCGAGGTCGCCGTCGTCTGCGGTGGTCACTCTTTCATGGGCGCATCCAGCTCCGCGGGAGGTGTTCACGTTGACCTACGACGCATGAGAGGAGCATGGGTTGACAACGATCACTTCGGTGCGGACGGAGTCATGACCATCGAGGGAGGTGCTTCTGCTGGCGACGTCGGGGAAGCCTGTGCCTTGCGAGGCACCTGCACGACGTTGCCAGCGGTCAAAGAACTTGGATATATGGGCTTTGCCTTGGGCGGTGGCGGAGGGTGGATAATGGGCCTTATAGGTCACGCCGTCGATCAGTTCCTGGAGGCTCGCATCGTTTTGGCCTCGGGAGAGATTGTGACTGCCTCTGCTGAGTCTCATCCGGACCTATTCTGGGCCATCAAGGGGGCCGGCTACAACTTTGGAGTTGTGGCGAGTGTGAAGATCCGGGTTCGGGGCCTCCCAACCCAGATATTCTTCGGCACCATTATTTACCCTCCGTCATCCTTCGAGGCTGTATTCGAGGCCGCTGAACGGTACCTTGAGAATCAAAAGGAAGACGACACCTTGGCAATGGTCTATCAAACTCTCGGCCCGTCGGGTGGTCCCGCAGAGTCCATAGTTGCATTCCCTTACTACCACGGCGATGATGTAGCCGAGGGTCGTCGGCGATTCAAGGAGTTCTTGGACATTCCTCACACCTTTGAGAACACCGGACTGCAATGGTTCCCGAGATCCTCAGACAGTACCCCGCAGGCTGTATGGATGCCCATGCGTCGTTATTCGGACGGGACACTCTTTACACGAATGTCGCCCAAGATATGGCTTCCAGTGCTGGACCGCCTCAGACAATGGGTTGCAGGCGAGGGGACCAGATACACAGGGACGAGCATGTTCTTGGGCCTATATGGTTGGTATTATACCTTTACAAACACTGGTCCTCAATTTGATAGCGCATGGCCTCTCCGTTCCCCGCCGAGCGATGGTGGAGGATCTTGGCGAGACTGCGCCGTATACATCACGTAAGTTTTCCCCCTTGTAAGACGCTACCACGGCTAAAACCACATGAACGCAGAACGGAGAAAGCAGAGGACGAGGCTGAAGCCATAAAAACTGCCAGAGAGGTCGTTGACCTTATCCGGCGTAGGCATGACGAAGAATTCGGGGTTTCCTCTGATGGGTGGAGAGTGTATCCAAATGGAAGCCTGCTGCCGGGGACGACTGCAGAGTACATCTTCAAGGAAAATTACCCACGCTTGCAGGGTATCAAGGCACGCTATGATCCGGACAATGTCTTCCATAAGAAGCATGCCATAGATCCCAAGCCCGCGGTAATGTAATTAGCCAAGAGGATTAGAATTGGATTTCTCATAGATGAACCGTCAGAGCTGGAATAAGATGATTTGTAAGGATACTTGAATTAGGCACCAAATGACAGGAAACAAGGGACACTGCTAGTGAGGCCGCTCTTTACTATCCAGAACCAACGTCCCCTGTCAACATTCCAGCATGGTTTCGGTGTTATGCAGCATTGGGTTTATCAAGATGCCAATATGGTGTCAAAAACTATGTTCTTTGCTGATGTGGCCAGGCTGCTTCTGAGAGGAACAGCCAACAAATTAACAATTGCTGATGTGGCCGGACTGCCTCCCTTACAGGAATAGCCAGGAGATAACAAACACTCCGGCATGTTTGACGCCCTTGGTATACAGGTAGAAGGCCTCTAAAAGCTCACAGTGGATTCAGTTGAATGAATAGGAGGTCATTTTGGCTTTGGCTACTGAAACAGCTATCGAGTCAAATGTAATCGAGACTAGGGCCTGTTTGTGAGATGTGACTGCGGGGAAATAGAGTTCCGGAAGACCCCCCCGCTCCGGAGGACCTCCCTGTCCCGAAGACTCGGGTAATGTTCCCTTGAAGGACTTGACGTTGACATGGACGTTGACCGTGTCCCTGAACGGACATTTGTAAGCTTCAACTACAGTGGCTTGGTCTCGACTGGTCGCTTGGCGTTTGACTACGCACGGATGGGGACAATAGTATGTCCTAGCCATCCAACCCAGCATCTTCTTCATCCCGCTCGGCGTACACCTATGCGGCAGTTCAATCGGCATATTCTTTTACCAGTGATATGTCTGCCATGTCCCAGTCCTGATATATGTTCTCTCAATCCAGTTCGCATGGTCTACGAGTTCATTCTTCCCAAGCGCACCGCATTAGCTACTAGGACCTGTCCTAGTAACTGTTTGCAAACCCAGAATCAATTGTTAATCGCACCCTATATTTACACAGCTCAACATGATCACTGGAGACCCAGTCACAGTCGACTCAGACAAGGTCCAAGTCGGTACCCCTTCGTCCAAGCACCATGGCGTTGGGTTGTGGCCGCCTCCCTCCAGCGACCCAGCAGACCCTCTGAGATGGCCTCGATGGGCCAAGTTTCTGGCCCTCCTCGCCGTGGCCATCTTTAATTTCGTGGCCAACTTTGCCGGTGCTGGCCTCTCGGTGGCGACCGTCATACTTGAGATGGAGTTGCACAAGACGCCGCAGCAGATAAACTCTCTCATGTCGGTAAGTCGCACCCTGCCGCCCCGAGGTGTCTGAGGCTGAGAAGCCGTACAGTATAACTTCCTTCTTCTTGGGCTTGGCAACTTGGTCTGGATTCCGCTGTCTGCCAAGTATGGCAAGCGTCCGATTATGATCATATCTACGGCGCTGCTATGTGCCGTGCTGCTCTGGACAGCCAAGGCTAAGACATATCCGGAGCTTCTCGCGGCACGAATACTCTCAGGCTTTGCTTCGGCTAGCGGCGAGGTACGAGTCCCTCTCCATCTCTTTGTTTATATCCTGATGCTCAATCGCTTTAGAGCATCGGTCCCGGCATTGTATCAGACATCTTCTTTCTACACGAAAGGGGCACAGCCATGTCCATGTAAGTTTCCGGCAGTCTCTATCCCACCTCCTCTCTCTTTTATGAAATCTGACTTCTCTCGGCCAGCTACGTGGTGCTCATATCTGCGGGTTCCGCGGTTGGGCCACTCATTGGTGGCTTCATGGTCGAGTATAGCCCTGGCACCTGGCGGGACTTTTGCTGGCTCTGTGCTGCACTGGCAGGCTTCGATCTCCTGGCCATCTATTTCTTGTACCCCGAGTCTTCCTTCACGCGACCACATCCTACTGTCCCGACGCCAGCTGCAGACTCAGTGTCAACGCCAGATGATGAGAAGACCGCCGAACAAGGGGCAATCGCAACCAATATCGAGAATGCTCAAGGTCATCAAGTTGACGAGAATGAAGACTTTGTCGTCGAGTTTTCATATCGCCAAGTCGCCACGTCGTTCTTACATGTGAACAAATCTCTCTCTCTATTCAAGGCTTTCGCCATGCCCTTTGCTTTCTTACCGTCGTTGATCGTTCTCTGGGTGGTTTTCCTCTACGGCAGTGCCCTCGCATCACTGACGGTCCTCATGTAAGTCCTCCCTCATGTCACCGAGATAGGACAGCGTGTTGACAATTGGCGGCTTAGATTGGCCTTCCCATCACTTCTCCTCCCTCCCCCCTACAACTTCCCATCAAGTAGCGTGGGCCTGATGCAAATTCCCGCCACCATCGGCTTCGCGTTCGCCACCTTTGGCGGCGGGTACATCTGCGACTTGATCACAGCTCGGATAATCAAGAGGAACCGTGGCGTATTTGTACCAGAGCTACGGCTCGTCTCTATGGCGCCTGGGTCGTTTATTGGGCCTGTTGGCTGCATTATCGTCGCCTTCACCTGCGCCAATAAGCTGCACTGGGCATCCATCGCAGTTGGATATGGCATGGGTGAGATTGTCCTCTTCTTTTCACCTCTCATCTACCGATCCTGTCTTTAAAAACCGACTAGCTAACTCTTCTCGCCGTTATAGTGGCCTTCGGCGTCGTCTACGCTCCAAACGTCGCTGTGACCTACCTTATCGACTGCTATCCTGCTTTCGCGTCCGACGTTCTCGTCATCGTCAACATCGTCAAGAATACAATCGCATTTGTATTTCTATACACGGCAGTGGACTGGGTTCGGTCGCAGGGCTGGATCCAGGTATACATGATAATGTTCATGCTGGTCAGCCTGTCGATGGTCTTGACGATTCCGTTATACTTCTGGGGTAACAAAGCCCGGCAGCTGTTTATGAGGATGAGCCCTCGAGAGGTAAGGGAAGCAAGGCTCTAGGGGATGCTCCTATCACTGTTTATCCAGGTGGCATGTGACGACGGATTGTCAAGGCTGATACGAGTGTCGGGCATGGTTGTGTCGTTCGTTCAAGGTCTGAGGTCGCTGGGGATGTTGAAAGCCTCCTGTAGTGTTGGTCGATACCTTACTTAAGCTATCTGGGTCTACCACTCTGGTCTGCTATTCCCGCGTTAATAATTGTTAATCTGTTGACTGGTCCTCTCAGAAGGAAGCCTGGTCATATCAGCAAAGAACACAGTTGCTATTCTCGCGTGTCACTCGTATTCCGCTTCATGATGTCGGTGACGTTTCTCGAAGGCGTCTTTTTGGCTTTACTTGACAGCTTCTGAGGGATCCCAGACGTTATGGCTATTCCGGATATGGATCTCCGCGTTCTGCGTGCCATGAGAGGTAGTCGAGTGAGGGTTGAACCCCCGGCATGGAAGTTGGAATATAATTTCCAGCGTCATAGAATAGATGAAAATGGATACATAGTCCACCGGTTTCCACGACGTGGATGGTAGACGTGCCATGTATCGCCTGGTTGAACTCCAGTCCCCACACTCCCCCAACCCTTGGTACGATGTCGGACGTAGTCCTTGCGCCTCTTGCAGGGATCTCGCTATCGCAATTGCCGCAAGCAAATCCCGGCCTCCAGACCATCCACCAATCTGCTTCCTTGAGCGCTTCCCCGCATTTGCTCCCAACCCCGGATTCCCGTCCTTCCCGCAATCCGGGGTGCTTTCTTCGTCTGCAACCACGGCATTCAATCCTCCTCCAGATCATTCCATCTCTCCACCGCCGATTCCAGATGTCGTTCCCCGATATTGTCTGGCAGAGCGCTTTCGACTCCGTCTGCGGAGCCTTGGCAGCCGACGCGGGTAACATCCTCTCCCAAGGACCGCGTCCGAAGCGCCGCAAGACGCAGCTCGCCTGCAACTGCTGTCGTGTGCGCAAGACCAAGTGTGACGGCGGGCGACCAGTCTGCTACGCATGTGAGAAGCGAGGTTCAAGAAAAGACTGCTTTTACGAGGAGGGCAGTCTGAAAACGCGCAAGTTCGTTGGCCATCCCAAGACTGCTCTCTTCACTGTTGACGCGTCTCAAGGCATATACAGGCACTGGAGGGCAGGTTGGAACAGCTGGAGAAGGGCCATGATCACGGGCAAACGCAGCTGGAAGTCGGAAGCGAGCACACTAGAGGCGGGCCCGATGTGCTTCTCCGGTCAACAACGCGCGCCGCCCGACGTCAGTCGATACTTGGCGTGGAGTCTCCCAGCCAAGCCGAGTCTCCTGACGCCCTGGCAACCGTCTCTACATGTGTTGATCATCGCAATATACTGTACGGCGCATCTTCAACCATAGCATTCGTCCAACACGTACTCCTCATCACGGGCGAAACCGATGATGTATCACAGCCCAGTCAAGACTGCGGCAGGCCTGTAACGCACACCATGTGGCAGCCTGGTCCACAAGCAGAGCGTCTAGCAGGCTTGGAGCTTATCCCTATCCGAAGGATCTCTGACAGATACCTCCAGAGCTTCTGGGATATCGTGCATCCCGTCTTCCCCATCCTGCATAGGCCGACATTCACTCGCTTCTATGGTGAGCTTTGGGAGCCGACAAGCTCAGAGAAAACTGATACAGCAGTGGACGATCCGGTAATGCTGGCAACACTCAACCTCGTGCTCGCAATCGGGTGCCGATTCACCCAATGCGTAAATCTCGGCAGCCGGGCTCTTCAGGCAGATCTGCTTTACCAGCGCGCCAGAGCACTTGTCCCAATCGATTGCTTGGACATTGCGTCGTTGCCCATCGTCCAGCTGTTGCTGTTAACCGCTGTCCACCTCCAATCAACTATGTATTCGAGCCGGTGCTGGAATATGGTGGGCCTTGCAATGCGAGTAGCCCAAAGCCTCGGCCTTCATCTCAACCAAAAGCCGGCAACACGCAACCAACTTGAGAGAGAAATGCGGAGGCGGATCTGGTACACATGTGTGACATTGGATAGGTAAGCAGATCCACGTTCTGCTTACTATCGCTATTTACTTACCAGATATCAAGATTGATGTGCACAACCTTTGGAAGGCCGGCTATGCTGTCACACATCTCGCTGGTACCGCTACCGCTCATGATCGACGATGAGCACCTTCTGGAAGATGGAGAAGGTACCCAACCAGAAGCCTCACCGTGTCGAATGGGTTTATTCGTATATACGGTTCAGCTCCTCGACATTCTGAACGAGGTGTTGCATTGCTTTTATGCTGAAGCCAGCCATGCGCAGGCTACCAAGGATGGGTCTATGCCGGATTTGCACGAAATGCTGCGGCTGAATTCCAAGTTGGATCAATTTCTCGAAACACTCCCAAACAATCTGAGACTGCAAACCGTCTCAAGCAACTCGGACGCTCCATCAGGTAGTGCTCTGCTTCAAGCAAGTATCTTATACTGCAGGTGTGTCTTGTCATGGAGCCCGCTGCAATTATCGATGCTGATTCCTCAAGGTTTCTTTATACACGACTTCTCTTGCTTCGTCCTGTCATTCTTTTTCTGGCACGCTCAGCATCAGGTGCAAAATCAGACCAAAAGAGTCTCGGAGGCGAAGTAGCTGGGAGAATGAGCCAAGTTTGCCTAGATACAGCGCATGAGCTGATATCAGTGCTGCATCAAGACATGGGCAGCGTATACAGATGCTCGGCATGGTGGACCATTTACTGTGCGTCTTGTATCACTCAGAGCTTTTAACATTTCTGACCCTGTTATAGTCACTTTTGGAGCAGCCACGGTTGTCCTAGCTTCGTTGCGATCCTCTCAGGAAGACACAACGACTTCGGTCGACAATTCACTGTCCCTTGCCATGGCAATATTCAAGCACTACACCTCCGAGGTCGAATCTGGAGCACAGGCTATTCAAGTCATCGGGGTTCTCAGAGACCGCTTGTCTCGTGTCCGGAATATAGGTATGAGCTACACTGAGTTGGTCATTGCCCCTGGATGATGAGCTGTTCTAAACTAAATCATGTCATAGGAGGCTCGACGCCAGGCGAAGGAAGCCAGCAGACGGACTCTCAGGAGTCCGAAGCTCTATTTGGCAATAATGTTGGTGATGCCGAGCATTGCTTCATCCCTGATCTCCTGAGCGAGGACTGGTTCTCGCATCAGGCCATGCACTTTAACTTTGAAAAATTTCTGAAAACCGACGTCAACTTTTAGATAGGTACACTCGAAACAAGCTGCCGTGAAACAGGTAGATGCTGCTAAATACACTTATCGTCTTCCACCATCCTGCCAAGAGTACCGTCGTGAAATCAGATTGACCTAGCTAGAGCTGATCACCTTCGCATCTCCCTCGGCCAAGTTGCCAGGCTGTTGTTCTACTGGATCAGTCGACTCCCTAAGTCGAATGAGTAACTTGCGCCCAACTGGACCAGCACTGAAATTGTCAAACATTCTCATGTCCTCTGGTCTCGTGCTGGGATCAATGGTTGCGTCAAAACGTCGAAAAAACGCCGCCACAAGTTTGCTCAGCTCCATCTGTGCAAGACTTGTTTCCTGTCAGTCTCCAATCCAGAGTGAATGTTGAGCACTTACTTTATCCCAATACATTTCCGAGCACCCACCGAGAAAGGCACAAATGCCTCCTTTCTCTCTGCGGCATTCTTCTCATCGAGCCAGCGGTCTGGGATGAAACTCTCCGGGTTGGGAAATGCAGCTTCCCATCGATGGATCGTGTAGTTCTGTGTCCCTACAATAGTCTGATTTGATATTTGAGCAGCGTACGCGTCTGCCAAAGACGGAGATGGCCTACCCCTTTGGGAATCGGAACTCCAGCAACGGTGCTATCCCGCGTTGCGATTCTTGGAATCATGGAAACGATGGTTGGATATATGCGAAGGGTTTCATTAATCACAGCTTGGAGGTAGGGTAAGTGAGCACAACTCTGTACCTTTGTTAGTTTCGAGATCGTCATGATGGAGTCTTTCGCGAAGCTGACCTGATAGCTTGGTACCGATCCAATATTTGGAATAGCCGACCTGAGTTCCGCTTTCAGTTTGTCAACTACCTCTGGGTGCTGCAGAGTCGCCCAGAGAAGGAAAACAAAAGTATTCGCCGTCGTTCCGGTGCCGCCAAACCTCAAAATCGGTCAGCTACCAAGGACAGCAAACGGGAAAGCGAAAACTTACATGCCGCTCATGCATTCCTCGGCAACTTCCGAGTCTGTGAGTGGTCGACCAAGATAGCCGTCTTTTTCTCCGTAGAGAACGGCGCGGAAGAAGGGTGTAACAACATTGTTCTGGCGGCATTTCCTGATGAGGTCGACGGAGTACTGTCAACAGTGTGAGATGAATGCCATCCGGAATACAGGGTGATGCTGATATTTACCTCTTTCCATGCCTTGACTTTGCGGAAGTTGTCCCCAAGACCTCCCGGTAAATATATACCAAAACTCTCTAATTGTGGCCAGAATTCTTTCTGCACGTGGATGTTAGCATCTCTTCCTACACAAAATTCAACATTATCCGACAGAGTAAGAGCAAACGTGTTTGGGTCAAGCCGTAATACTTACGTAGATGAATATGGGTCTCCAGGCCCGAAAGTAGGAGAGCACTTTATGCTCTCCTCCTGATTCCAACGACTTTGGATCCTCTCCGAATAGCAGACGGTCTGCGGTCCGTTAGCCTTTTCGCTCTCCTGGTAAAGCGCGAGCGTCTTCGTACAAACTACATCAAATGACAAGAGATGCACCTTGCTGTATACATCCACTGGTCTCCCATCTGCAGTTTCTATACCGAGCACGTCGAGAAACGTGTGTATCTTTGCGGCGATTTCTTGCTCAACGCTCAGCAGACTGCCTTGGGAATAGCCACGGGATAACAGCTTTCGGCGTTGATTGTGTGCTGCGGGGTTCCTTATACATCCGTCAGCTATCCTCTCCCATACCAGGTTCCAGGAGGATCTTACCGGAAACTGAACAGATGCTCTTCTTCATAACCCCTCTTGGAAAACTGCCCAGACACGGTTAATAAGCGGTCAACTCGGGACAAGGACAAAGACAAACATAGAAGGCCTCTTCTTTCTGGAAACTGTCTGTCGTATAAATCTGTCGAACTGCCGCTGGGTCGGCAAAGGAGAGCTCATTTGGTCCAATTCGAATCACAGGACCTACGGAATGAATACATCAGATTCATGCATTAACGACGGGGATACATTCCACATGACTTACCATACTTTTGGTGAGCCTCATGAATTTTCATATACTTGAGGCCCTGAAAGTTGACGCGTCTACTCCAGATTCTAGAAATCTTGGCCAATAGAGGGCCAGGGAATTTCCGGGAAGGGTGGAAGTAGAGATTGTATATGATTGACTGTCCAAGGTACAAGCATAGGAGGCCCAAGGACGCCAAGCAATATTGCAGGATGGAGGCCATTGTTGAGAAATGTGAGTATCGTTGCTCGTCTGAGTGGTTAGAATCGAGACCTGGGGTTGTTGACCTCCGGGACAGCCGGTGCTTCGAGGCCTTGCTTTAGTACCTGTCATGTAGCTACCCATTGGGCCTTGAAGGGCGTCCAATTAGCATTATTGGGCATCTCCAGATCTTGCGAGCCCGAGTTGCTCTCCACTGTGCCATTTTCCGAAGCATTCCGAAGCCCGTCACTGCTCCGGCTCTTCTCCCCGTCAAGGTTTTCCATGTTTGATACATGGTCCGTCCTGACCATCTGCCGACAGCACATGTGTACTGGCGGCAGATCTGAGCGATGCCGGGTCTGCCGGAGGTGGTCCGAGATACATCCTTGCAGATTTCTTGGATGCCTTTCCCCGCAATGGTCCCGCCCGGAATGGGATCCCGTTGAACGGGATGGAACCTTGTCCATCCGTCTGACCCTACTGGCTGTGCTCGACCTAATGCGGTGGGGTAATCGCTGCATGCACCAACACTATACTCTTGAACGCTCATAGCCCCCAAGAGATGGAGGCCAAGAAACCGAGGATGCCGGACGTGTTTCTCCAGAACCGACAGGCCAAGCTGAACAATGAGCACAAGTCTGCCCCGGACCACGCCTCCGATAGCTTCAAGAGGCTGTGGCCGCTCACAAGGTCCATACCACGGAAGTTGGTGACGATTCTTTGACGCTTCTCAGAACCAGTATCACACCTTTGCTTCTGGCATGAACAAGGGAGGATTTCTTTTGCTTTCCTACGCCGCCGGAGGCTCTGTAACGGAAACTGATTTTCATGTTGTACCTTGGCCCTCTCATGCATGTGGGGTGCTGGAACACAACATTTGAGGCTGACAGCTTTGCCCCGTTGGAATTGCTGATTCGGAAGTCGGATCTTGGCTTCTGTGTTTGGTCAAGGATAAAGCAGTGGTTGAAGCATATTTCTGCTACTGATTCGTTCAAAAAGGTTTACTTAACTCTCTATTGTGTTATCTATGAGATTCTGCGGTTGCCAAAGGTAGAAGAAACATGAGGAACTCAATTCCACTTTCAACCAACTCTCCTGATTCTAATTCTGCCTCCTCGTGTGTCTCTTGTGCTGTTCATGAATAACATTCACGTACGCTGCGTGCTTGTCCTTTATCCAACCATCTGCAACTCCTCGCTGGCACAACCATATTATATCCGACAACATGCTCCTCCCCATGCATAGTATGTTCCGCCACTAATAGAACGGCATTGCCATTTCAGTATTTTATGGCATTTAGACTTATCGAGATGTCAATATTGTGTTCTTGGCTGTCGTAGCCAGACTCCCTCCAAGAGGAAAAGTCAACCATTGAATAGCAAGAATATTGCCATCATAGCAAGCGCCCAAATTATCGCAAACCACTTGTCCGGTCGATTGTTAGGATCCTATGCTGGACAGATCAAGATCCGACGCGTCCAGCCTACCTTGGACAGCGGTTGTTGGATAAGCTCCAAGCCCGAAAGCATCCCAGCCTTATTTTCGTATACCTTTAACCCGACGATGAAATGGCCGGGGCGTGCTTGTAGAACCCATCTGTCGTGACCCTCCAGCTCTTCAAATAAGCCATCGTCATCAGGGTCGAGGTCAGAGAGGATACAGTGAAGTCCGACAATGCTGCGCTGCGCGCCGAACGTTGAATATTCACCCTCAGTTTGAATGATGAATCCCGTAAGCCAGGTCCTCTCTGTGAAGAAGGTTTGGTTCTGATACGAGACACCCATGCCGTGGCGGAACTGAAAGGAAGAATGCCCAATGTCGATAGTCTTGATCGCATCATCTTCCGTCCAAGTAACCACAATCTTGGGGTGGACGTCACCAAAATCACGCAGGAGGAGAATCTCCCGACAGGTTGTATGTATGGGCTCGGGGTCCAAGTCCATTCGCGTAAACACAGCATCGACCATGGCCTTCTCCACGTGGTATACCTCGACGATTTGGGAACAGACCTGCCATATGCGTTCCCGGTTTGCAAGAGTTCCCTGTTTGTGTATGCCGTTCGTAGACGCAGCTTGCCAAAGTGCCTTTTAGAGTGCCTCCCAGTTCGTCGGCGGATCAGTAATCCCCTCGGGAAAAGGAAAGTCGTGCAGCCAAGGCATGTCTCGAACAAGCTTGGATCTCCAAAACCCATTCCTCACAGCAAGGCAGGCGACATACCTCGACGCTCCTCTCCATCGCCAAGTGTCGGCCATGGTCATGTGTTCCACGATCTGCAGCAGCAGCTCAGGGGGGAGCCGAAAGAACGGATCTTTATACGAGCCTTGTATGGGCCGAATTCCTCCCGTTTTTGGCGGTAAATGGTCTATCACGGAGACGTACCAATCCGTGAGGTCAGGGCTCGAGGCGGGCGAGGTCACATAATGCTCAACCCCTCGCTTGGGAATCCAGTAATTCCCCATATACTTTTGAGCGCCGCCGTAGTCCAGTTTCAGACAGATTGAGGGGGAGGCATTGGAACATTTCTTGAACGTCTCGTATAACGTACTCCACAAGCGAGTGCAACAAAAATCTCAACCTTCAACATAGAATATTAAATAAAAACACAACAAAGCATCTGATCAATTAAAATTAATTACTATACTCTTCTCCAGACATCGCAACAACTATCTGACATGTTCTTGTGTTATGACCGGTATTGCCGCACGCTCCACAATGCCTTTCATTCGGTCGCGCCGACCCTCCTTGACCACCACTTCTCGACGACTCGGCCACTACCTGCGTGTTGACATCCTTCTGATTAATTGCTTCTCTTCCCTCATCTATAGTCATCTTCCCTCTATTCTGCAGGCGGGTTCTTTTTGCTTTACGCCGCTTGCTAAGGGTCTCATTTGCCTGTCGAAGGATCTGGTTCTCAGACTTCAATAATGCTATTTGATGCATTATTGACTTCGTTCCCTTAGAAAACGACACAATTGCCTCAAGAATAGAGGCTGGGGAGCTGCTCTGATGCCTTCTAATTCGTCTTTTAAGGTATTCAGACTGAGAACTAGTCTCAAGGACGGTCTTTGGTGTCTTTGAGACCCAGGGGTCTGGAAGGCTAACCTCCTCCTCGATAGGTGTTGGAGCCCGTAGCTGCACATCAAGCCTTGATATGACACTTTCCGGGTCTAAAGGAGCAAGCCCGACGCCTCTAAAACCCCCCTTGATATTGCCTTCTGTCATTACGGTTTGGTGGGCGGCGTAAAAGGCTGGAAAGAACTCAGTCTTGGAAACGTGGGTTATAGAGCATCTGATCAGATGCTCTATTTGCCAACCGTAGGCCTTCTTGAGCGGTCCAAAGCACCCTACATCAAGAGGCTGGAGCAGGTGAGACGAATGAGGCAGCATACAAAGCGTGATAATGTTGTTCTCCTCGCAATATGTCTCAAAGTCGGCCGAGTGGTGGCTTTCGTGCCCATCGAGGATCAGAAGACGATAGCGACCATTTGATCGGGTCTTTGTGTGCCGATCAAAGTGCTTGATCCACTCAAGACCCGTATCGTTCTCGGTCCAGCCATTTTTGGTCGTAGCGATAGCCCAATCGCCCGGGAGGTTGCTTTCTTGGTACCAGCTGGCGAGGTGATATTGGCCCGCAACCACGATGAACGGCTGGATCGCCCAGCCTTCCACATTGATAACCTGGATGACTGTAACCCATTACCTGTTTCCAGGCTGGACTGATTTCGGTCTTCCACGCCTTTCTGCGCCTGTAACGACCATTCCGCTTGCAATCATGCCCATCATAAAGCCAGTCTCGTCAAAGTTATAGATATCGGCGAGGGTGATACCATATTTCGCAATTGTGTTCTCCACGAGCCTAAACCAATCGCGAATAATAATCGGATCTTCGCATTTAGCTCTTTGATAATCGTATTTACGATTAAAACGCGTCATAAGCTCTGGTTGTCGCCTAACGAAGTTGGAAGCCCAGTTCTTTCCGACTGGTGACGCGTCGCGGTCAGCAAGCAGTCGGTTAGCCATTTCTTCAACACCACGGAGTCGCGGGGGAAACCCTCGCGAATCTAGGTCGAGAATAAACTGAATAATGATCTGTTCCTCTAGATCAGATAGTTTGCGTGATTTGGGGATGGTATCGCGTTGAGAAAGAATGCCTTTCTGTCGGCGATATAAGGTCCAATAATGGACCTGGTAGATGCTTGCGGCGCGTCGGAGACTTAATTTTGGGTCATTTTGAAGGGCTTGAAGAGCAAGAACAATATTTGCCTCGTTATTAAACTGTGACATAGTTGGTGGTTGAGAAATAGATAATCAGATGAAAGGATGAGAGGTTTAGGGGTTTTTGTTGCACTCGCTTGTTTGTTGCACTCGCTTGTGGAGTACGTTATATGGTCCTTGACAATGCCAGCAATAACGACACGGCCATGGTGGCTCTCGGCAGCGAATTCGAGTTTGACCCGGACGAGCACCGTCTCCGCTGTCTGGGCCACGTCATTAACCTCACTGTCAAGCAGCTGATATTCGGCAAGGCGGCGGACGCAATGGAGCATACAGGCAGCAGCGAACCGGACTCCGAATACGATTTCGACTCTCTTCCGGCCGATAAGCTTATGCAATGGCGGAGGAGAGGCCCAATTGGTCGACTTCACAATCTCAACGCGGCTGTTTTAAACTCGCCACAACACCTAGAGTGCCTCTTGAAGTGGCAAGAAGAAGATCTCAAAAGCGGTGTCCTTGAACTCGTCGATCCTGAGACTAGGAAGAAGCGAGTGCCGCTCAGACCTATCGCTGACAACGAGACCCGCTGGAACTCTCGCCACCGTATGATGATCCACGCTCTGCTTCTCCGTAGATACTTCGATCGGATTGTCGAAAAGGCAGAAAGGGCGTGGGGAAGGAGCAAGAGAAAGTCAATGAAGCCTTCTATAATTGACGACAAGCTGTCAGAAGAGGACTGGGACGTGGTTGAGGTTTTTATTCAGGTCTTGCGGCCGTTTGATGAGATCTCTGTTCGTCTACAAGGCAACCCGAAGACTAGCGAGGATGATCATGTCAACACCGGCTCCTTTTGGGAGTATTTTCCCTCCTTTGAGTATCTCTTAACGCATTTAGAGGAGCTCAAGCAGAATCATGACCTCCCTGATGGCTTGGGAGAGGAAAGCGCTGATATGGTTGCCACCCATATCAACCTTGCGTGGATGAAGCTTAACGAGTATTACGATAAGCTGTGGCCTGTTGCATATATCGGTGCTGTAGTCCTTCACCCTTGCTTTGGGTGGCCGGCGCTTCAATACCACTGGGAAGGACATGCGGATGCGACGCAGTGGGAAGAAGATTACTCGACAAGACTCAAGAAGATGTGGAAGGAGGAGAATGCTACTCGCGTGGTTCCTGGCTTAGCGATGCTGTCGACAGCGAGCAGCCGAAGGGCGCTCTCTGGATATGACGCGTTCCTGGCACAGTCGCTCGGCAAACGCAAAAGGGCGCATCCAGATGGCAGAGTGGGATATCCTTCGCAACGGCGCCCAGCGCTTGATGAGTACGAACGTTATATCCAGACTTTTACCCCCGCCGACGACAAATACCAATTCAACCCTCTTTCTTGGTGGAAAGAGCACGAAATGGAGTATCCGAACCTCTCTCGAATGGCTTCTGACTTGCTGTCTATCCCTACAATGTCAGCAGAGACTGAAAGGTCGTTCAGTAGCGCGGGAAAGATGGTATCACCTTTACGAACTCGTCTTGATCGACACACTATTGGGATGGCACAGAGTATGCGGTCATGGAGCAGGGAGGGTATTGTCCTACCCTCGTTGTAGTGCTGAGTGGGATCGGCGTTAAGACGTGAAGATCGGAGATATCCGTTGGTCCGAAACAACCAACTGCAATCCAACTGAGAGCAGCCTCCTCCAACTTCAATCCAACTGAAATATACTTGGCCGGATGTCAATCCAACTTATCGCCCGGTGCAGTTGCACCATTGCCGTGCATAGAGCATTCTCATTATTCCCTTCCACATACACCGATACCACCAGGACGTCCCGGTCGGGCAGTCGTATTATTGCTCCCGTCAGGTCGGCTGACGGTATCGGCACCTGCTCCGCCTCTAGATCCCTGCGGATCCAGAGCATGCTGCGGATCGGCCATCGCATCTCGTGTTTCTTCGTCGGTATCAATCTCGTCCAGTTTCTGTGGTTGTTCGGTGCTGTCACCACCGTACCGTCCATGTTCAACGCGTATGGTTCGGCTACTGCCAGCACCACGTAGTCCCGCCAGTCTCCGTCGTTCATCATGCTCAGTTGCACTGCATCCCTCTTCCCCACGTTGAGCTGGAGGATCTGGAAGTTAGTACACATTGTTGCCATGCATTTGTCGCACTCGGCAGTTGCGACTGAGCGATTCATGTGGCCCTCCGCAGAGAGCGCACTTCGGCTCGATCGCCTGGCACTATGTGTGCCGGTATTCCGTCTCTGCACATTTGCCACATCGCTGGGGCCTGTTGCAGGTGAAGGCCTTGTGACCAAGCTCCCAACAGTTATAGCATTGGACCGGGCCTTGGCGTCGCTCGAAAACGTTGGTGCTGGCCGACTCCCCAGCGAGGTGAAAGTATCTCTCTTCTAGTAAGCGTTGCGCATCGCTTGCCTACGTGACGTAGATTACAATCGAGCCGTAGGATTTCCCATTCTCCTTGTCGCTGAGCCAGTGCATCTTGGCAATCGTCACATCGTTCTGCTTTCCCAGCGCCTCCGCCGCGCCTGGCAGCACGTTGCCAGCTGAGTCCAGCACCACTGTCCTGTTCGCACCGTCAACTTTGACCGGATACAGTTGGTCCCTCAGGACTCTTGCGCCCTTGACTGCTGTTTTCTCTGCCGCCTCTCTAACGAGCTGCATCTCCGATTCGTCTCGGCAGATCACCTTAATACAGTCTGCGTTCTTTGCGTCTCTTACCACGGCTGCACACCTCCGGTCTTGTCGGCCCTCCTTCTTCCTCATCTCTTCCTCGATGGCCTGCCGGACTCCTCCCACTTGTGCTTTGCCCTTCTCCTCCTCGTTGACGCGCGATGTGTCGATGGTGCAGAAGAGAGTATCGGTAAACGCGGATGGCGTCGTTCGCAGAGATGAGAGAGCCCGAACATTGCTGGGCTGGCTCATCGGTGGGGTGCGGGCTACGTCTGCATACGATGGCTGTGGGCTTGTCTGGGCACTGTTGGCTGTGATGCTTCTGGCCATCAGGTCCAGCTGTTCTCGTAGCTGTCTCATTTCTTCCGCCGCTTCCTTCCGTACCTGCCCAAGCTGCTTGTTCATCTGCTCAGTTATCTGCTTGTGATCTCCCGCTCCCTGTTTTCGCATGGCCCTGAGCTGATCGGCCGTTTGTTCGTGCATACGCCTAAGCTCGTCTGTCCTCTTCCGCTCCTCGGCTGCCTCGGCTCTGGTTGTGCGAATCTCCTTCTGGAGTTGTCGGATCATCTCCACCTGATCGCTCATCACCTTTGTCGCCTTCCGGTGGTTCTCCATCAAGGCATCCCAGAGCCTCTCCAGCATTTGTTTCTGCTTGCTCATGAGATGGCTCGACGTTTCCTGGAGCATCGTCTGGAGCATCTCCTGGACTAGCGATGAATCGCTGCGGGCCGCGCTGTAAAGAGTCACGATCCCTGCGTCGTGGCGATCCCTCATACTAAATCTCGGTGGGGCCGATACGTAGCTAGTGCGCACGGGGCAGGCCACAGGGACTATCATACGCATACACCTTTTGACGTAGGACCACAAAACTGCAGTTTTCAGGGGCTGCCGCCGCTGTTACGAGTAGTGTGACACTCTTTACACTCTTTACACTCTTTACACTCTTCTAGGCGAAAGAACGGGTTGGCGCTGCCGTGAGCGTGGCACCGGGAGATGGACGCGACCGCCGAGGAGATCCTGGTCGCGGGTGGGGATTCGGTGATCGCGACGCGTCGCTCGTCGAGACCCGTGAAACCAACCGCGAAAGCCCAAAAGTTTTGGCAAGTAGCCTCAAGCCAGGCCGGGACATCCAAGAATGCCGGCACAAAGCAATTGGCACCAGGCGACAACGACGGGGACAATGCGGACGAGGGACTGCAGACTGTGAACGGCGCGGCCCGCAGCGATTCATCGCTAGTCCAGGAGATGCTCCAGACGATGCTCCAGGAAACGTCGAGCCATCTCATGAGCAAGCAGAAACAAATGCTGGAGAGGCTCTGGGATGCCTTGATGGAGAACCACCGGAAGGCGACAAAGGTGATGAGCGATCAGGTGGAGATGATCCGACAACTCCAGAAGGAGATTCGAACAACCAGAGCCGACGCAGCCGAGGAGCAGAAGAGGACAGAAGAGCTTAGGCGTATGCACGAACAAACGGCCGGTCAGCTCAGGGCCATGCGAGAACAGGGAGCGGAAGATCACAAGCAGCTGCGCAAGCAGATAACCGAGCAGATAACTGAGCAGATGAACGAGCAGCTTGGGCAGGTACGGAAGGAAGCGGCGGAAGAAATGAGACAGCTACGAGAACAGCTGGACCTGATGGCCAGAAGCATCACAGCCAACAGTGCCCAGACAAGCCCACAGCCATCGTATGCAGACGTAGCCCGCACCCCACCGATGAGCCAGCCCAGCAATGTTCGAACTCTCTCATCTCTGCGAACGACGCCATCCGCGTTTACCGATACTCTCTTCTGCACCATCGACACATCGCGCGTCAGCGAGGAGGAGAAGGGCAAAGCACAAGTGGGAGGAGTCCGACAGGCCATCGAGGAAGAGATGAGGAAGAAGGAGGGCCGACAAGACTGGAGGTGTGCAGCCGTGGTAAGAGACGCAAAGAATGCAGACCGTATTAAGGTGGTCTGCCGAGACGAATCGGAGATGCAGCTCGTTAGAGAGGCGGCAGAGAAAACAGCAGTCAAGGGCGCACGAGTCCTGAGGGACCAACTGTATCCGGTCAAAGTTGACGGCGCAAACAGGGCAGCGGTCCTAGACTCAGCTGGCAACGTGCTGCCAGGCACAGCGGAGGCGCTGGGAAAGGAGAACGGAGTGACGATTGCCAAGATGCACTGGCTCAGCGACAAGGAGAATGGGAAATCCTACGGCTCGATGGTGATCTACGTCACGAAGGCGAGCGATGCGCAACACCTGCTGGAAGAGAAATACTTTCACCTCGCTGGAGAGTCAGCCAGCACCAACCTTTTCGAGCGACGCCAAGGCCCAGTCCAATGCTACAACTGCTGGGAGCTTGGTCACAAAGCTTTCACCTGCAACAGACCCCAGCGATGCGGCAAATGTGCGGAAACGGGACACCGCCACACACAGTGCCAGGCGATCGAGCCGAAGTGCGTTCTCTGCAGAGGGCCACACGAATCGCTCAGTCGTAACTGCCGAGTGCGACAAATGCATGGCAACAATGTGTACTAACGTCCAGATCCTCCAGCTTAACGTGGGGAAGAGGGATGCAGTGCAACTGAGCATGATGAACGACGGAGACTTGCGGGACTACGCGGTGCTGGCAGTAGCCGAACCATACGCATTGAACATGGACGGTACGGTGGTGACAGCACCGAACCACCACAGAAACTGGACGAGATTGATACCGACGAAGAAACACGAGATGCGATGGCCGATCCGCAGCATGCTCTGGATTCGCAGGGATCTAGAGGCGGAGCAGGTGCCGATACCGTCAGCCGACCTGACGGGAGCAATAATACGACTGCCCGACCGGGACGTCCTGGTGGTATCGGTGTATGTGGAAGGGAGTAATGAGAATGCTCTACGCACGGCAATGGTGCAACTGCACAGGGCGATAACGCGCTTCCGCAACAACACAGGGAAAAGAACGGACGTGATCTTGGCAGGCGACTTCAACCGCCACGACCAACTATGGGGAGGTGACGAGGTGACGGGCAGACGCCAAGGGGAGGCAGATCCAATCATCGACCTCATGGACGAGCATGGCCTCCTCAGCCTCCTTCCCAGGGGAACGAAAACCTGGGAGAGGAGTGGTGCGGAGAGCACGATCGACCTGATGCTTGCGTCGTCTGAACTGGCTGAAGAGATGGTCCACTGCGGCATACACCAGACCGAACACGGGTCGGACCACAGGGCAATTCGGACAGAGTTTGACCTCACAACGCCAGAGAGGACAGTTGGTCCAGGACTTCTCTTCAAGAACGCACCGTGGAATGCGATCAAGGAGAGGGTGAAGGACCAACTAGCACCACTTCCGTGGGATGGCGGAGTTCAGGCACAGACGGACAGGTTGATGGAGGCAGTCCTCGGTGCAATCCACGCACTGGTTCCTCGGGCGAAGCCATCACCATACGCAAAGAGATGGTGGACAACAGACCTCACCCGACTCCGGAAAGCCTACACGTACTGGAGGAACCTGGCGAGGGCACAGCGCCGCGCAGGCCATAGGCAGGACAACCTAGAAAGCAGAGCGAGGGTAGCAGGCAAAGAGTACCACGACACCATCAGAAGACAGAAGAGGGCCCACTGGGAGGACTTCCTCGCAGACGGGACCAACATCTGGCAGGCGGCCAAATACCTTAAACCTGGTGGCGACATGGTCGGCGACAAAATCCCCCGGCTAAAAAGGGCGGACGGGACGACAACGCAGGATAAAGCGGAACAGGCAGAAGAACTGCTGACGACATTCTTCCCGCCGCTACCAGCAACCATCGAAGACGAAGGTCCACGGCCGCGGCGGAGAGAAGTGGCCATGCCGGATTTGACGTTGGAGGAGGTGGAAGAAAAAGTCATGGCAGCCAAGGCGTGGAAAGCACCCGGAGAAGACGGCCTGCCGGCGATGGTGTGGAAGCAACTGTGGCCGGTGGTCAAAGAACGCGTGATGCATCTGTTCCGCACTTCACTGAATGAAGGACAGCTACCAGACCAGTGGAGGAGCGCCAAGATCATCCCGCTCAAGAAGCCGGACAAGGGCGACTACGCGCTCGCAACGGCCTGGAGACCAATCTCGCTGCTGTCGACGCTGGGCAAGGTGCTCGAAGCAGTGGTGGCGGACAGGATCTCATACGTCGCCGAGACGTTCGGGCTCCTGCCTACAAACCACTTTGGGGCAAGGAAGCGACGGTCGGCAGAGCAGGCACTGCTGCTCTTCCAAGAACAAGTGTACAAGGCGTGGCGGAACCGCAGGGTGGTCAGCCTAGTCAGCTTCGACATCAAGGGCGCGTACAACGGTGTATTCAAGGACAGACAGCTACAGAGGCTGGAAGCAAGAGGCATCCCCAAGAAGCTGGTGCAATGGATAAGCGCGTTCTGCTCCAATCGCACAGCCAGCATCGTGGTGAACGACTACACGTCAGAGCAACGGGAGGTGCCGCAAGCCGGCCTTCCCCAAGGATCGCCGCTTTCGCCTGTACTTTTCCTGTTCTTCAATGCAGACCTTGTGCAAAGCAAGATTGACTCGAAAGGCGGTTCGATAGCCTTTGTCGACGACTATTCAGCCTGGGTCACGGGACCGACGGCGGAGGCGAACAGGGACGACATACAAGCCATCATCGACCGGGCACTGGCGTGGGGGAAACGCAGTGGAGCGACGTTTGAACATGACAAGACAGCAATTGTCCACTTCACGCGCGTAGCTGAACGCACCAGCGAGGCGCCGTTCACGATCAATGGAGAGGAAGTCAAGCCGAAGGCGAAGGCCAAACTCTTAGGGGTAATCATGGACACGGAGCTCAGGTTCAAGGAACACATGGCCAAGGCCGCCACTAAAGGTCTCTTGGCAGCCATGTGTCTAAGGAGACTCAGGATGCTGCCACCACAAGCTGCCAGACAACTCTTCGTCGCAACCGTGGCCCCAGCCATGGACTACGCGTCTGTCGTATGGGCGCATGCGCGCGGCGAAAGGGAATTGAAAGAGTTCAACAGGGCACAAAAAATAGGAGCGCGGGCCATCACGGGAGCCTTCCAGACGGTGGCGAGGGCAGTGGCTGAAGCGGAAGCCAACATCCAAACAGTACACGAGCGACATGCTCTGGCTGGAATGAAGTTGTACATCAATATGCAGACGCTGCCAAAGAAGCACCCGCTAGCGACACTCAAAGTATCAGTGAGTCGAAGGTACATCTCGCCGATGAAGAGACTGGCGCTTGCCCTCGGCGAGAGCGGAATCGGGCGGATGGAAACAATCGAAGCCTATGCAGCGCCGCCGTGGCACGCCCGCGTGTCGCTGGTGTGTGAGGTAGATCGGAAGGTGGCGATAGCGGCAGCCAACAGCGTCGAAGACATCACTATCACGACCAGCGCTTCCGACAGAGGAGGAATGGCGGGCATGGGAGGCATCATCAGCCACAAAGCAGCAGGGCAAGAGAATAGGGTCGTGGCCAGGTACTCGGTCACCCTCGGCTCGCGAGACGACCAGAACCCCTACACGGCCGAGTTGGGGGCGATAGCGATGGCATTGCGATGCATGCCTGACGGACTACAGGACCGAAGACTCACCATACTGTCAAGTGGCCAGTCAGCTCTGAAGGCGATCGCGCGACCGCGACAACAATCGGGACAGTGCGCCATCCGGGAAATCTACAACCACATCCGACGGCTGGGAAAAGGCAACAACAGTGTTAAAATGTTCTGGGTACCGTCCCGGGACGACGCGTTCCCCTTGGGACCCAAGGCGAAGAGACAGGCGCAGAGAGCAACCGAAGCAGGACGTACGGCAGAGACGCCGCCATACCAAGCTCGATCGACGCGGACAAGACTGGCGAGAGAGCAGCTACAACAGCACCAGACACTACCGGACAGAGTGGGCGGCTTCTCTAAGAGGGTTGACAAAGCGCTACCAGGCAAACACACAAAGGTGCTATACGACGGACTGAAGAGGCGCGAAGCAGACACGCTTTCACAGCTACGCACGGGAATGGCGAGGATCAATAGCTACCTGTCGAGGATCGGCACGGCGGAATCAGAGTTGTGCGACTGTGGCCGGGCAGTCGAGACAATGGAACATTTTCTCTTTCGATGCGCCAAGTGGGATACACAACGCGAAGGCATGAGACAAATCGGGCAAAGCGAGATGGGAAACCTGTCGTTCTTTTTGGGAGGAAAGTCGGCATTGGACGGACCGAAGTGGTCACCTAACCTACAGGCGGTGCGAGCAACGATCAAATTTGTGATGAAGACGGGAAGACTGGGAGTGAAGTAGGAGAATGGGACATACTAACAACCGGAGCCAGGAAACATTGACACAATACTAACACAATGCAGCCTCAATTTTGACAGACCATGCTTCAGCTGCTGAGGATAGGATGCTGAACACTTGGAGAAATTGGCCTTCAAGCAGGCCTGTCAGAGAGAGTCAAGCGAGGCCAAAAGAAAGCGATTCAGGGAGAGAAAGTGGGGCTTTACTTTGTGGTCAGGATTGAAGTGGCAGAAATGTAACTAGCATAGCGTGTTCCATGGCCCTATGAGATCCGTTCTCCCGGGCGTAATAAATCTACTACTACTACTATCATACGCGTCTACGCGTCTGCGCGCCTGCCCGCTTTCTCTCTTTCCTCTCCATCGTACTCCGTAGTATTCCCGCAATACAGTGGCATTACCTCTTGAGTTGATCTCATCTGGCCCGTGACACGCTACAAGAAGCCCTATATTCTAGCGCCTCCAGTCCACTGGCTGTATTTATTTTGTCCCTAATACCACTAAAGCCATAGTACGTTAAGCAGATGATCATTTGCAGCTGGTTAACGGTTAATGTACCGTAAGGTACTTAACAAGGATTAAGGGGTGTGGGCGTTCATAGCGTGAGCAGAAACTTTTGAAAGGCCTCTCTGTACGTCCGTACGGAGGTACTCCGTACTAAGGGGGATCAAATCCGCCCAAACCCCGCCACTCGTACCTCCTGGTTCGGGGGGTAGGTTAAGTTACAAAATTTTACAAAGTATCTCCCTGCCAAATTGCTAGAAGGGGTACGTTCGCATTAGTCCAATAAAAAGCATTGAAAATCAAGGTACCTCAATTTTAGTATAGCACCCACCAAAGAATAGGTATTTTGCAACTTAACCTACCCCCGACCAGAGTGCCGGGGTTGGGCGGATTTGAGCCCCCTAGTATACCGATGGGATGGAATCGTTCAGGGTTAGGGTTCAGTCCAGGTTCGTCACTCAATAACAGTGTCCAGTAACAGAATGCTGAGATATCGGCACGTATCAAATCGCATTAAGGTGACTAGTGCAGTACTAATACGTTCTCACCAAAGACTTATAGCCCTTCAACTGTGTTTCTGCCTCGACCCAGTTGCCGTGGATCTGGTTCTTGGTCCGAAACGGTAGCTGTATAACAGCTACCGGTTTAGTGAAGTCTTTAGTATCGATCACAACTAAATCACCCCTGTTCAGGTCTATTCTCTGCACCATTCCCATGACCCATCCATCACCCTCTGGAGCGTCCTTCGATCGCGGAATGAAGATCGGCTCTTCAGTAGTACTGTGATAACCAGGATCGAAGAAGGTGTTCCTACCGCTCTTCTTTTCGATCATCACGTAGCCGTTCAGACACAGAGGCACGATGGGCGGTAGGGCATTCGCTCTATCAGGAACAAGTACAGGAGAAAATATGCGGTCGTAAGGGCGAGTCAGGAATCTTTCGTCCACGCGGGCTAGCTCGCTAGGCAGATCGAGGATGACTTCAGGCTCTTTGACTTGGGTCCCGCTAGGTTTATCGAGGTCGATTTCCCATCGCACGTAGTCAGCCTTTGTATTGCTCATGTATTGCTGGCTATTCGGGGGTTCGAATTGGGGGAGGATGTTGTAACAGACGCGGGAGCTTTCGAAGCAGAGTACCCCATTGTCCTCTTCCCAAGCCGACGCTGTGTGCATCACGACGGCATTTTGCCAGTGATAAACACGGGACTCTCCCGTCTTCCAGCCGGATGGAAGATCATCTGGCCTTCTTGGCACAACAACAAAGGTAGCAGGGCGGTCGTAGTTATACTGCCAGTGTTGGCCACCCGCCTTGATCCGTTCCAGGTCAGCCTCGAAGGGCCAAAGGACGAGAATGATAAAGTTCTTGGTAATGGCGCAGTCGTGAATAAAACCACACCAAGGTGCTTTGATCCATTGCTCATGATGTTTCTTTCCGTCTTTATCCAAGGAGTAAATAACGATATCATCAGTTGCGAGGCCTTTCGCTTCATATCCGAAGCAGACGAGCTCCTCAGTGAACGGGTCGACCTTTGGGTGGGCGGAGAAGGTCTCTCCAGGACTCCGGAATGGGTCGTATTCGAGGGTATCGAGGGTATCTGGGTGCACCGCGTATGGCTGGGCTACTTCCTTTAGAGCGAGAAGCTTCCCGGCCCAGAAGACGAGGTTGGTGTTCGCCGTTGAGGCTACGGCTGCGCGGACGCATGGGTGATGAGAGAAGGGGCTGCGGTACAGGCCGAAGAGCCTCTTGTTCGCTTTGCGCTCCAGCTTGAGGCGTTCAGTTTCGACGTATTTGATCTTCATATCGACGGATCCATCAAGAATGCGAAAAGCACAAATGTTACCATCGCCTTCGATAGGTGGGTTTCCTGGTTGGAGAGGGAAGAAAGGGTCTACCATGATGCGATAGAATGTACCATTGATCTCTTTGGGTATCTCACCAAAGACAACCAGGTTGGCTACCTCGCCCTCAAAGCGGCCTGGGATGCCATTCTCCATAGGGTTTAGGCAATGTAACCATGTCGAAGGCAGGCCAAAGAAATTGTCTTGGCTGTTGTGGGTGGGTGGTTCTGGGTTCATGTTGAAAATTGCCGAAAGTAACAAGTCTGACGTATTTGAATATTGATCGTAGTCCTGCAACGGCGGTTCGTATCCCTTTGCTCACACACGATATAGTGCTTGAGGCAGCCTGGAATAGTTGAAGGACAGATGACTCGACGCCGGTTTGGTATGGTGGTTATAAACAACTAGAGGATAATCCGCTCTGTATTTGCCAGCGCTAAGAGGTGATGATGGTGACCCAGGCCCTTATACAATGACATCTGATGCCATAACCGCGTTGGGTTAGATTGACGCTGTCTGCCGTTGCTTCGTGCCGAGCTCACACCACTCGATGTGGGAGAACAGACCGCCTTTCTTAGAAGCCAGGGTCAAGGGGGAGCATGAAACGCTGGAAATAGGTACTGATGAGACGTCGGCAGGAGCATCGGCAAAAATGGTACGGAGAGCGACAAGCACATCTCTAAGCCCTTGACAGAATGTGTGATCTGCGGAGTCGGGAGCTCATCCCCTGGCTGTGGAAGAAGTGTACGGAATCTGTCTGATTTGATTGCAACTGGTAAAACGAGCTTCACATTCTTACAAGTAAGGCCATCCTCATTGGCTGAAAACACTGCCGTTTTCCCCGCGGAATCCGCCGGGGTTCACCCCGCATTCCGGGATTGATTCCGGCCGGAAACTAGCGCGGGATCTCAACCCGTTATCCTTCCAAGCCTTTCTATTCGTAGTCTCAAAGATGATTGTTGGCTAAGATGGAGATAGTAATCACAAGTGCGGGGTTGGCTAAGAAAGCAAAGTCAAAATTACATCCTTTTGAGCGCCATAAACCTCCAAGGCGGTCAGGACGGGGGGCGGTAGCCAATTGGAATAGGTACTTATTCACCCACCCAAATTGGCTGGTGATAGAAGTCCCAACAAGCCGGATTGTTACAAATCGGTACACCACACTCCTCACAGCCGTACATTACCGCTGATTCCATTTAACTTCCTCCTTTTTGACCGTCCCTTGGCAAGCAAGGCAGTCTGGCTTTAGGTGTTTTTATTTATTTAGCTGGAACTATCGGGAATAAGTACCTAAAATTTATCAAGGTACACTAACATGTTCTAAGTACTTGTCCCTGCTATTCTCTGCTGGAAAATACCTAAGTGCAGCGCTCGCTTATATGTAGCGCTCGCATAAGACACGTTAACTCTATAGGGGCTGTAAGAGAAAGCTGGAGACAAAGGTTGTGTTTCGTCATCCGCGTCATCGATCTCATCATCAGACACTTCTCCGGAATCTCATTGGTGCTAGTATACTCGATATTGACAGACGAACTCTCATCTGGACTTTGTGTAATAAACGGTGACTAAAAATACCCGACTCGTTCACTCGATCATCTAGCTATGTTTTCTGCTTAGTCCCTTAACACAGCAGACAGTGTTCAAAATAGGCCATAATTGTTTTTGTGCTCCGACCTGGGGGGATTTGGAACCGGGCAATCCCAGTGCTCAGTGAAAAGGCCATTTTCGTAGCGGAAAATTTCGATCACGCGTAGTCCTTCACTGCCGTCGCGGGGATCAACATGGAGGCGCACGGTGATGTACTGCCCGTCGACTAGGATGCGTTTATAATTCAGGATCGGGCTCGTTGCTGGGACAGAGCACTCGCGCTGAGCGAACTCGATGATAGACTCGACACCAGTTCCGACAGTGGGATTGTGCTGGATATAGTCTTTGGCCACCATCTGGCGCGTTCGGTCATAGTCGTGGTACTTGAATGTGGCCACAAAAAGCTCGATTAGGGCCTTGGCAGCCTTTATCTGTTCGGGTGTCTGGCGAGGCTGGTCGATCAGATGCTCCTCCCAGATCTTCTCAACGTCGGCGAGGACATCTTGGCAGGACATGTTGGGAGAAGCTTTCAGTGTGTGGGATCGTGATGAGGTCTATTGCGCGTTTCAAAGGTCAAGAGCTGTTGTCCGTAGCGTGGTAGAGATGATAAAGTACTCCGAACGTCCATTCAAGAGTATTTATGCCAATGTCATCTCTTGCGGCTCTTCTAGGTTTCCGAGCTCTGAGTCGATTCAATCATTCCAGCCACTCAAGCAAGGGTGCTACCACTGCAAGATTCGGCGAAAGTCCGCGGAGAGCAGCCGCGGAAGGGATCTACTCTGGCTGCGGGCAAAAAGTGCCGTTAGTTTACCCGACCAGGGGTAGGAAAAGGTTGCATCTTATACTTGAGAGATACCCTCTGAGTCGCGGATCCGGACAACTCTAAATACGGGCGCGTTGTCACCGAAAACACCGCTTACTTAAGGCGAGGTTGCTTCAAGTACTTCATGATTTTTATCAAGGACCAGAGAAGTATCCCGCAACTGATGGGGCAAATTAGCAGCAATTCTGCCTACAAACCACTATATGACACCGTTTTCCGTAGCAGTTGAACGTCCGAACACAGTAGATCCGGCTCTGACTCGGATCCTGTCAAATCCTTGCAGGTCGCCATGCCGACGACCCGGATCCGAAACTGGCCCGAACTGCCTGTCTCCAGCGCTGCCCTCAAATCAAACAAATCAAATCCAGAGTCATATTTGAAATATTTGATGGCATGCAAAGCCAGATTTGTTGTTTGGAACATTTGATCAAATATTTCAAATCCCAACATCTGTGCTCTCCATACTGCTCTCAATGTCCCAGTGTAACCCATCTCTGCCAGGTGCAGTCGCGCCAAGCTTCACGTGTTGAGACCGTATGACTAAGATGGTCCGATCTGCTGGTGGCTGGGATGTGGATACTATGTAAGGAGCTGTGCTCCTCTCAGACATATGTAACTTAGAGCTTTCAACATAACCTGCAACCTTTTTGCTTCATCATCACGGCACCATGCCTAATCCAGTTCTTAAGGCACTGCAGCCTCTCCAATGTTTCCGCACTCATCGAAAGTCTCTGCGACGTCAACGTCAACTTAGCAAGGCTGAAAGACCTCTCACAATCAGTTGCCATCGCCGGGATAGCAAGTATATCAAGAGCCAGCCGGCTGAGCACCGGGAATGGTCCCTGTTGAGCCATCCACCACTCGATTGGATCCTCAGTTTCTTGTGGTTCCAGCCGCAAATAGCGCTCAAGTTCGCTGCCTGTCACCGTTGCTCTCGCTCTCCTACTTTTCACCCATTGCTTGAACTCACTATCCTCGTGTGTTTTCCGTGGCACGCATGACGACGCCGTAGTCTCCACAATTGCCTTTTATTAATCATCCGTTGCTATTAGCCAGCTGCAGCCATACCAGCGGTCAAGATAGTCAGACAGACCCATCTTGGCGTCTCTCACCCATACGAGCTGCTCCTCTGTAGCCCAGTTCGCCTTGAGATAACTCATGCCGAGAGCCGGGTGCAGAATGATGGATGCGGCGAACAACGGGGACTCCCCTAGCTTAGTGTAGTACTCATCGAGCTTCCGCCAGGCAGTCGTGATTGAGAGCCTTAGATAACGTCGATGATATTTTCCAATGTCTTCGATTTTCGATAGTCCGGACGGCTTGCCCCGTCTCGCGTATTCTCCTCGGACGTGGTCTGGCGAGGTCCTCTCCTGTGGCTTTCGGGGCGGCGTGTCCATCTCACAGTCTTTGAATCGAGCAGGAAGTTGGCGGGTTCGGTCTGGTCGCCCTCGAGGCAGCCTCACCTGCGGGCTGGCATTCTCCTCCGCCGTCTCTTCTGGGACAGCATTATAGAACAGCTTCCAATCCTCCAAATGTTCCAGCAAGTATTCTATGCCTGTCATCACCTCCCAAAGACTTCTATGACTTCACTGCCCCACCCTTGGGTCCTCATGGTCTGCAGATAGAATGGCTCAAGAACATGCTTGACTTCCAGCAAAAGCCTCCAGTCATCAGCCTTCAAGACATCGGCTTGGGGGAGGCATCCCTCGACATCCGGGTGTATCAAGAAGGCCCTGATATCTCCCTGCTTGACAAGTGCTCGAGAGATCATGAGGTAGGTGGAATTCCATCTCGTGTCATTATTCATGACAACCTCTAGCTCCGCCGTAGACTCCCCTGCTAAGAGAAAACCTTGTGCTTCATCGTTCTCACGTGCGATCCTCTTGAAAAGTTCGCATCTCTGAGGGGACGATCTGATAAACTTGACAACGTTATGAAGCTTTCCTACCGGCCCTTTCTTTCTCCAGTGCCGTAAATCTTCCTCGTGGCGGCCGAGAAGGTTGAAAACCTGCGACTCGGCCTCGAAAGCCTCAAAATCTTCCCCGTAAAGGAACGCACGAGCTACCAAGTTCAAGATATGTCCATAGCAGCGCATGCATCTGGCACGTACATCCGCCGATGTCATCTCCGTGTCGAGACTTCCATAGAAATGTTGGAGACAGTTATCGTTAGAGGACGCGTTGTCCGAGATCACTGTTCCAACTCGATCCTCTATTTTCCACTCTTAGACGATTTGCGAAGGCTTTACAGCGAGGTTATCTCCGCTATGACACCCGAGCTGGCGTCGAAGTGCAAGTAAGCGTGACTGGTGGTGGCCCTGGCGGTCAAGGAAGTGAGCTGTGACTGCCATTATAGCGTACCGATTGGGCGAGGTCCAGAGGTCGAACCCGAGATGAATTTTGGTGAGGGCATCCAAAAGCTCCTGCTTGACCTGGTCTCTCTTGGACTAGTACACGTCGTCCAGCAGACGGCTCATTGATTGCCGGCTCCATGGTATCTGGCCTGACAAATGAGGGTCGAGCTGCCATATGAGTTGTTTGAAGAATGGATCCGTGAAGAAAGAAAAGGGAACGTCGGCGTGGGATGGCGCTGTAGTGTAAGCGTGGTCGCTTGACACGATCGGAGTCGTCGGTCGATGGGTCAGTATCGGCGCCTTGGCTGCTTTCGAAGATCCGGTGTGACCTGCACTTGTCAATGATGCTCAAGCTGACGATGCTTCGCGTGTGACGTACTTGCGGAGGTGGTCAGCTGCCGAACTGGTAACGGGAGCGGCGAAGAACTCGGGCTGGCCCTTCGCATCGCATAAACGGCAGGCCCAGTAAGGGTTCGACGGGCTGTCGTTGGCATCTAGTTCAACAAGAAATAAACCATGGCGCTTGATCCAGCTCTTCCGGCCTTTCGAGCCCTTTCTGGATAAGGACTCTTCCAGAACATATCGTTTGTTCCTCCATACCGCTTGCGGGAGATCTGCAACGGTGGGATGGTCTGGTAATGCCGTCTGCGTCGTCGATTCGAGTTGACTTGCCAAGTTCCTCGGCGGTCGGAGAAGAGCAAAGGCGGAGGGTGGAGAAGGAAGCATGATGTCGTTGGGCATGCATCAGTCCGCACTGGCACGCGTTGAAAGCAGGTAAACAATTCCCCAAACGCGTGCTGATCTTGTGGGGAACAAGGATAATAAGAAGCGACTTTTAGTTCCGGGCCTCTCAATCATGAAGAAAAGTGGCTCGTTAACAGGTATTTTCAGGATGACTCTGATTGGTCAGACTAATCGGTACACGAACAGCGTAGCAGGTTCCGGGTAGGCTACCATCACACACTCATCAGCCTGGACCTGCTCGGCCACCTCGCTATATTGCGTATCAAATATATCAAATTGCATTTCAAATCCGGGATTTTGTATTTGTTTGATTTGAAATAATATTTCACTCTATTTGTTTGATTTGTTTGGCAGTTTGTTTGTTTAGATTTGATTTATGGGCAGCGCTGCTTATTTGTCTCTCGGTGACTTCTTGTTAGTGTTGAGATATTGAAGATGAATGGAAAGGAGCAATCGTCTGATCCGTTGTAGGACTCGGGAGAGGCACAGGTCTAATATAATGGGCTCTGAAGTCGACGGCCGGAGTATATTCCTGGCCGCATCTGTTGTCGGGTTGATGTAGGCATCCGCACGTACTGTCGCAAGCAGGCATCCGGAGATAGCCAAGCACCAGTGCCGAGTGCAAACGTCCGTGCCTACTGTTTGCTCAAGACGTCATATAAATCCATAAAAATTGGATGACTCAGCGGCTATTTCGGCCAGTGGAGTCGCCGGATCGACAGCTAAAGACGGAATGCTACAGTGGGACGCAAGAAGTTGAGTCTTTGAAGCCGTAAGTACCAGTCTAGTCAAGCTAGCCTGATCGAGCCCTTATTACGGATAGTTATACTGAATTTGGCCAAAATGGAAGTTGTTTGCAAAACGGTCACTTGTCATAGATTTAAAATTAATTGGAATTTATTTTTCCGGTCACATGCAGATGCGTGGGGCACGCGATGTATGCAAACCGTTGTAAGGAAATATCACTAACTTAATCACCAAATTCCTCACCGCCCTTTTATCACATTTCTCATGCCAGTCTCTTACAATGCAATAAAAATGCCTTCATTGCGGCCTCGTTGGAAATATACAGAAGACGACATGGCCGAGGCTATATTAGATATTACGGATAACGGCTTTTCACCGCCTCACGCCGCTCAGCGACGGGGGGTGCCTAGAAGGACTCTAATCGACAGACTTAACGGTCAGACAGCCATGAAAGAGCAGATTCAGCCTGGTCAGCGTTTATCCCAGAATCAGGAAGACAAATTGGCTTTCTGGATTCTCCGTCAAGAATCTCCGGGGTATGCCCCGTCCCATAATTAGATTCGCGCTTGCGTCATGGGCTTGTTAAGATAACAAGGCGAACAACCGGAATTAGGACGCAATTGGGTAGCCAGATTCATTGAGCGCCGCCCAGACCTGAAGACTAAGATCGGTAGACGTTAAGAAGCTAATAGGTTTGAGTCCTTTACGCCTAAGGCGGTTCACTGGTACTTCGATATCAGGGAGGGCCAGTATGGCCAGTGTGTCCAACAACCAAGTTACTTGACTTGGTTGGTTGGGATTGGTTGATTACGTAACAACCAAGTAAAGTAAAGATGGTCTTCAACCAAGCAAAGCAAGACCCTTTCGCTTACTCGGGGTTACTTGACTTACTCGACTACATTTCCGTTTTAGGCAAGGCGTGCGAAGCCCCCTTTTTCTGTTGGTCGCGACAGGAGGCTGCAGCCCGATCAATTTGTCCATGTCTTTTTGCTGCCAGAAAGTCTCGCATAGTCCAAATCCCAAGTCAATAATGCCTTCATATCCAATGTTTCAGCCTCGGGGAAGGTTCGTAAAGGCTACACCCCCTAGGACTCCCTCTGAGCCGATCGATTCTGCTCAGTCCAGTACCCCTAGCTCCGCCTCAACTCCAACGAGTGTGCCACTTCATGGTGCTTCTCCCGCAACCGTTTCCCACGAAAGAGAGGTGCCAAAAGCGTCTCAATGTCATTTCCCTATCGAGTGGGACAAAATCCGTTACGATGGGAAACCAGTGCCATCCATCCGGTATCGTCAGCCTCATAAGCGCACCATCAACTCCAAATCCCAACCCTCAGCAATCTACAGACACGGCGCACAGCTTACAACGGACGGAGACAATAAGTACTGGCTCTGCAAATGCTGCCACGTTAATGGCCATCACAATACTGCACTCTTTGCCAGTGAGAGCACGACCAGCATTATATACCATCTGAAACATCAGCACCGGCTGGAAGAATTTGGCTACAAGGCAGCAGAATGCAACCCCTTCAGCATAGCCAAGGGCACAACAAATCTCACATCATACCTCGGAGGGCGGCGGTTGGTGTTCAACGACCTGCAATTTAAAGACGACTTTACCGACTGGGTGATTGATCTTGATCTCACCTTTCGTCAAGCAACCCATCAACGCACCTATGAGATTTTCACCAACTATCTGGAAGACAGCGGCAAGATTCTGCCCAAGAGCCCGTCAGCTCTTAGTAGCTGGGTCAAAGAGAAATGGTTTGGTGATGCTGGGAGACGTGTTTGGCTGAGGGAAAAGCTCCATCTCACCACAAGCAAGATTCACGTCTCGACGGATGCGTGGACATCTGAAGAAGGGACAAACTATCTAGCTGTTGTTGCTCACTTCTTGGATGAAGGACATAAGCTACAGACAGCTCTTCTGGATCTTCCCCCTCTGAAAGGCCCTCACTCCGGCGAGAATATTGCCAAGGTGCTGTCAACAGTCATCGATTTCTACGATATCTCCCAAGTCATTGGCTTCTTTATGATGGACAACGCTAGCAATAATGACACATGCATTCAGGAGCTAGCAAAGCAGTACCCTGCAATCAACCGTCAGAGTCGCCTTCGGTGCGTCGGCCATATGCTGAATCTCATCGTCAAAGCTCTCCTCTTTGGGCAGGGCGTTAGCAAGCTGGAGCAACGGCTCCGCGGCGCATCTGATGACGAGCGGTTTGAGATATGGAGGAAGCAAAGCTTTATCGGCAAGCTCCACAACTTCTGTACGTGGATCAACAGAAGCGACCAGCGACGAGAGAGACTGAAACAGTACGTTCTGCAGGCGTACGACGAAGGCAGCATCGAGAACCTCTACACTAGAGTCCTGGTCGATGGCGGGATCCGCTGGAACTCTGTATATTCCATGATTGAAAGAGCTCTGAAACTCCGCCACGCCATTGATCTATTCTTCCTCAACTACAACCATACCAACGGAGAATATGATATCTCACAGGATATCCTTACTCCACAAGATTGGACCGATCTGGGCCACTTCCTCGATATCTTAAAGCCCTTCAAAGATCTAACAAAGCGCATGGAAGGCCGGGCAAACAAAGCTGGCCTAGAAGGATCGCATGGCTCCCTCCACGAGACGATCGAGTCGCTTGATGTCCTTTTCAAGAAGCTCCAGGAGGCTGGGAAGTTTGCAGATGATCACCCTGACGTGGTGTCAACATACTATGCCCATGCTATTGATGCTGCTCGCATCAAGCTTGAAGAATATTTTGGTCTCACAGATGCCACGCCTGCATACCGATGTGCAGTTGCCCTGCATCCGGCAAACAAATTTACCTATTTCGAGCTTGAATGGAGCCACAACAAGCAATGGATCAGCGGGGCGAAGAGAGTGGTGCGGGAGGCCTATGCACAATACGAGGAAGCAGCTGCGGAAGTGGACCTAATAGAAGGAGCACGACAGCAGCAGGAGGAGGAGGAGGAGGAGGAGGAGGCTGTTGCTGATAACGGGGCGAGGCTTGATCCACTCCAGCAAGCTCGTAAGCGTCGTCAGAGGCTTGCTGCCATTGCGGCGTCAGCCACTCGAGGGAAGCGGACAAAACTGACATCTGAGTTGGATGAGTTTATGGCCAGGACTAATAAGGCTGATCTGGATGTTGAGGATCCTCTGGAGTGGTGGGTTCGCCATACATCTGACTACCCCATCCTGTCCAAGATGGCGTTTGACTTGTTCAGTTGCCCAGCAATGAGCGCCGAGTGTGAACGCGTTTTCTCACAGACAAAGAAGGTCATCACAGATGAACGAAATCGGCTTAATTCGGACACTGTAGCAGCGATTGAATGCCAAAAGCACCTGCTTCGAAGCGGTATGTTAGCATAGATCTACCACCGGAACAACATGAGGAATGGAAAATAGTCGAGTAAACTCAACCAACCAAGCAAAGCAAGCCTCTCTTACCAAGTAAACCAAGTAAAGCAAGGGGGTCCCGTCAACCAAGTCAAGTAGAGGGTCCAAATTTTGCTTTACTTGGTTGATGGACACACTGAGTATGGCTGGATTAAGCCTGAAAACACTGTCAACTTTGACGAAGGAGGCATCATAATTGGATTTGGCAAGCCTCTATTCCTGTATTCCCTTTCTATTTGAAATTTTACTAACTGCATTCGTTTCACTAGGCTTGGATAGCCTAGTGGTGGGAAGTGCGAACTTAAAGCGAAAGGCTCTTCTCAAGGGACTACAAACTCGAAGTTGGACTTCGTTCATCGAAGCTATTACTGCCGATGGACGTGTCTTAACTCCTGGCATAATATTTAAAGGAAAGGAACTCCAAAAACAGTGGTTCCTTGAGGGGTTCAGGAAAGTAGCAGACTGGTATTACATAACTTCACCTAACGGGTGGACTGACGACCATATTGATATCAAATGGCTCGAAAGAGTCTATTTGCCTCAGACCAAGCCTGCCGACGAGTCTGATGCTAGATTAATCATTCTAGATGGCCACGGGAGTTATGCAACGGTATGATCTTGGTTTATTTGGTTCAGGATTACTATTAACTAACTGAAGGATGAATGGATGGCTACGTGCTTTTTGAACAACATTTACTATTGCTATCTCCCAGCACACTACTCTCACAGCCTCCAGCCATTAGATAATGGAGTATTTAACGCCTCCAAAGCTGCATATGGACGAGAGTTGGGAAAGTTCGCTTCCCTAACTGATTCCACTCCAATAGATAAGGTCAATTTCATCAGAGCCTACGCCAAGGCTCGTCAGGTGGGAATGACTGAGAATAATATACTCTCTGGCTGGAGAGTTACTGGTAATTGGCCAATTTCACAAGCTAAAGCTCTGCAGCACCCAGAAATCCAAAAGGATAGGCCGAATGACAGCCCAAGAAGGACTCCAGAGCAGGCGCCCCATTTTAGCTCAGATAATACACCAAAAACCAGCCGTCAAATTCGCGATCTTAGGCTAAATAAAACACCAAAGATACGGAGACGGTATAACGTGATAGCTAAATGCTTTGAGATTCAGCAGCAGATGTTAGCGGCGCATGCCGTAAGAATTGCTAGCCTGGAGGAGGAACTGGCCCATCTGAAGAGACGGAAGAAGAGGAAGGCTATCCCTAATCCCAATAGACGCTTCATGACGCTTAGCGAGACTCTAACCGCTGGAGAAGCCATTCACGAAAAAGGAAGTAAGAATACGCCTGTTGTGGTGGAATCTGGCTATTCGGAGGAGTCAGAGTCAGAATCGGAGACCGCATCGGTCATTGAGGTCAGAGAGGAAACCACACTACCTCAGCGCACCACACGATCGGGGAGGCTAGTAAAAAGACCTAGAAATCAATAGATCCATCAATTCTACGTTTACAGGAGGCAACCGTTTGCCAATAGCTTCTATTTTAACCGAATACTGTGTAAGTAAAATAGTTGAGTTTTGGTGGTGGGTTTTTTCTTTTGCTTGGCGAAAGGGTGGTGGTGTATGGTAATAGCCAAAGGCAGCGGTGTCAGTCATCGATAGAGAGATTAGAGCGGATTATGTTCACTTACAAGCTACAACAGCCAAAGGCGGCGGTGTTAGTTATCGATAGAGAGATCAGAACGGATCATGTTCACTTACAAGCTACAACAGCCAAAGGCAGCGGTGTCAGTTATCAATAAAGATATCAGAGCACATCATATTCACTTACTCGCTACAATAGTCAAAGGCAGCAGTGTTAATTATTAATAGAAAGATCAGAGCAGATTATGTTCACTTACCGTCTGCGATAAGTGGATAACAGCGTTAATTATCGATTGAACTGCGAGGTCAGTGCTGAATTACTTACAGGGAGTATGAACGAGTAGTTCACTTCCGCGCTGTTTTTTAGCAGTATCCCAATAATATCCGCGGGCCGGTTGTCAATTGCGCGAGCTAATGGCGTGCAGCCTGCTATTTCATTCGTATTAACGCGGGCTCCTTTGTCTAACAACAGCCGCGCAACGGCCACCTGCCCGCCCTCGGCGGCATACGACAGCGGCGTCCGGCCAGTGCTATCCACCACCTCGGTGGCAGCGCCATTGTCGAGCAGTCGCTTAACGATAGCCTCGTGGCCCTTCTCGGCAGCGGACAAGAGTAGTTCCCGACTAATCTTGTCCACTGAATCGACCTGGGCTCCCTTCATTAGTCGGCTGGCTACAGCCCCCTGTCCACTGCAAAGGGCATAGGATATTGGTGTCCCTCCAATTTCGTCCTTTGAGTCGACACGGGCTCCTGACTTGACCAGCCACTGGACGATGGCCATGTGGCCATTCCAAGCGGCATATGATAGCGGCGTTCGACCGTATCTATCTTTTGCGTCGACTTCTGCGCCTTTCGGAAACGATAGTTTGGCGATGTGTTTGCGGCGAATCTTCGGACGCTTGATCAACAGCTTCACGACACCGTCATATCCGTTCTCTGATGCCCAAGAAAGCGCTGAACGCTAATAAGTGCCATCTCTGGAATCTACTTCAACATCGTTTATTCCAAGCTGAAGCTTTACAATTTGCTCAAGTCCGAAATATGAGGCAATCATGAGGGTCATGAAATCCTGAGGAAAGCCCGGGTGTGTGCTCGCCCAGTAGATCCTGAACCAAGTCAGACAACGGCTTGAACTCGCATCACAGATTCGCCCCAGTGATTCTATGACTACATCGTCTTCGATAGCTGACGCTCGGAAGTGGGCAGCCCAGTTTGTAGCAGAGTAGTCAAGGAAGACGTGACCGCGAAGGTAGTGGGATACTTTTCCGTCGAGATTTTCGTCCAGAGGGTGGGTCTCAAACTCACTGAAGAGCAGGTGCCAGACACAGATCTGGAAAAGAATGCGATGGGAGTCTGGTGGCTGGAGTGAGGATTTCCATATGAGTTGATTGTCGTGGTCCCCTCGAGGATCCGGATCGTGTTTCGGGACCAGGAATTCTTTCGCGGTCTGGTGAAGCAGATATATCTTCGAGTCTGTGATGGTTACGAAGAGGCCGCAGAGGTCTCTGACATACCTGCCGAAGCGCTCCTCTGGTCTGCCATCCAGGTCTTTATAGGACCTGTGGTTTTGTCGAAGAGCCAACGCTAGGTCCATTTCTGCCACAGTCAAGGGCCGTGCTGCCGCAACGACAATATGCAGCAGTTTTTTAGCTTCTTCAGAATTGATACTCTTCGCAAGAATCCTCTCGTACGCGTCATCGACGGTTCGTAGAAGTGAGGAAGTGGCCTCGAGTATCTTGGTCTTATTGATGCTGATGTCGTGTTCAATCAACTCCAGGGTGAGATAAACCCATAGATATGTCTGGTTAGGAACACGCCGGAGCTCTTGCAAGAGCAGCTGTTCCTCCTCTGGTTTGAGATCCAGGTCTGCTCTGATGCGTGAAACCTTGTGTTCTATATAGACATCGATCTCTCGGGCAATCTTCGATGTCTCCGCGTCGCTTTCTCCCTTCAGGTGGATGATAGGCAGCCCCGGAATATAGAGAGGCTGGAAGCTCCGTCCGATTTTGTCGTAGGGCCGACTTGTTACGAGAAACTTCAAGTTGACGTTAGTCTTCATGTCATTCTTCGGGCCATAGAATTTTCGCAGGGCTTGGGCAAGCTTGGCCTGTTCTTGGTCTTCGCATTCGTCGAATGCGTCAAGAATACAGACTAACTGCCCAGCATTCTTGTCCTGTGAAGCTATAACCAGGACCTCCCAGAGTTCATCAAACGAGCTAGTAAGATGTTCTTTATAGGCTTCGAACCGCTTGACAATCTTGTCAGAGAAAGTTCCTCTTTTTGTGTGAAGAGCTGATGTAGGATGCAGCTGAGAGCGCTTTTCGCGCTCCTCTGATCCTCGAAGTCGTCCTTGAAGAAGAAATAGCAGGTCGTTCTGGATTCCGTAGTCCTAAGCTCAGAGTCCACCAGACGTTTTGCTAAGACGGACTTTCCGCACCCGGGATTTGCAGACACCCAGAGCATGCTTGACGATTTGCTTTCTCGCCATTGCTGAAAGTGGCCGTGACGTACGAACCACCCACACGTCCCGTCGACCCGATCTAGATTTCTGTTCTTTCTATCTAGGTACAGTGAGGTATGGAGAGTCAGGAGGAGATCACTCCGAGTCTTGCGGGCTTCATTGGATTGAACGTAAGAGCAGGAAAGGTCAGTCTATTAGTCATGAATCTGGCTATCAATTCTGTCATTCCGTACCGAAAGTCATACTGTGCGCATTATACAGTTTGCGACTACCAGAGACGATTTTATGGTCTTGGCCAGTAATGTTAGACTGATGGCCCGTTCCCCCAGAGGCGATATTCTGGGTGAAGTTTGTCCCGGAGCTCTCGAAATCCGAGTCTGGCACGGATGACTCCACGTTTGACAGCTGATCAATTGCCTCTTTCAGCTGGGCCATCTGGCTCTGGGTTGCCGTCTTGAACAACTGATTGGTAGCCAACGCATCCAAGCCCTTCAAGATGCCCCGCATCAGGGTCTCCACCTGGTGTGCTTTGCCCAAGCGGAGCAGAGAGGTGTGATAGAAGTCGAGCACGGATCCGTCCTTCGCACTCTTCGCCCCTTTTTCAACTTTCTCAAAGATATCCTGCAGCATTTTGGCCTTCTCTTCGCAGCCACTGACTAAAGGCTGGAGGGCCTTTTTGGATGATTCATCCAGGGCCAGGCCTTGGAGCTTTCCAACCCTACCGCCTAGTTGAGTTCACCAAGTGGGCCGTTCGGTGCTCGAATGGAGGCCCTTACTTGTCCCGGGTCGTCGAATCCGGCCGGGATGCATTGAAGGTGCGAGTGGATTGAAGGGGGCCCTGCAAAAAACGGACCTGGGGTTTCTGCGCAAGCGTGGTGTTGCTGGGAGGCGTTTGATTGGAAGAGGACGTGGTGGTGGTGTGGGTGCTGGATGCGTTGGTTTCCCTGTTCTTGGGTTTTCGAGGGTCTGAGATGAGAATGCTTGGGTGAACGGGATCATATGTCTGTCTACACATCAGTGACCCAGATACTCACCTGTGGGAATGGGACGGTGGTTTTGATAGTTTACCCATGTTAGACCAGAGCTCGTGGTGGGATACAGAGTACGAACTACGGACATGTACTTCTGCGATGGCCTCTGGTAGTCCAAACGATCTAAGTGCCATCAAGACAAGCCAACGACATATCACGACTTCTTTCAAGTCGATGAAAGCGCCATATTTGAATCTTGAAAGCCATGTGCAACTTAAGTCACAAGGAAATTCCTTGTGACTTCAATTCAAGTAAGTCAAGTTCGGGGGTGTAACTTGATTACTTGAAATAAAATCGTCCGTGAACTTACTTAACTTGAATTGAATTGATATACTTGAATTGAAAGCGCTGACCTGAGGCCAGGATGAAGCTATTGGTACTCTCACGCCTCCCCTCCATCCCAACCCATCAGGTCCCCACCAAAGCTGACGACCTCGCCCACAGTGATCGCTTGATGGCCTAGCCAATTCCGTAGGCACTGTATTTCCTCTATTATCTCGGGGCTTAAGCTCTGCCTTTGCGAGCTTGCCGTCAACTTTGTGACGCTAAACGCCCGCTCAGGATCAACAGACATAGCAGGAATTGCCAGGATGTCGAGGGCAAACTTACTCAGACGTGGATATTCTTCTTGGTGATCCTTCCACCATAGAATGGGGTTTAAGTTCTCTCGCCGGACTGGCCCTTGCCTTATATAAACTCCAAGCTCATCTTCTTCCTCTATCATGTACCGATCGTAGCTCTGCATCCACTGGTCGAATTGACTGGGCTCGTCTTGCCGCATCGCTTTTTCTATTACGGTTCTCGCTGTCTCGGACTGCTCCTTACGTGGATACTGTTGTTCAAAGAATTCCCGGACACTGTTCTTGGCGTCCCTTAGCCACACTAGTTGCTCGTGGCTAGTCCAGTTCGCCTTAAGCTAAGACACATTCCAGCGTGGGTGAAGAATAACGGCAGCTGGGTAAAGTGGCGATTGGCCAAGTAGACTGTAATACTCATCAAGCTTTGACCAACAGTTATTGATAGAGATTTGTATGCATCGTCGGTAGTCATCATTAAGATTCTCAGTTTGCAAAAATGCACCAGTGTATTCGTCTCGAGTGTGCTGTGGCAAGTGTTTCTCGCGTCCGCGACCCTGGTCAACTCGCGGAGTACTACATCCTGAGAAACTATTAGTAAAATAGGCATGAGACGAGCGAATATAAACTAGAAAGCTGTACTATTGGTTGCTGAGGCTCTGGCATTCCTTAGCGTATTAGCAGTGCCATTAGGTGGCGAGAATATCAGTTTTTGCTCCTCGAAGAAGTTGAGCAAATATTCCATTCCGATCATCACTTCCCACAAGGCGCCGTAACGGCCTTCTTTGGCCCAACCCTGGCACCTCATGGTGATCTCGTAGAGTGGTTTTAGTAGACTCTGTATCTCCGCCAACAGAAGCCAGTCCTGTGGTGAAAGCTGATCTTGGACAGGCACACGTTGTCGGGGCTCTGCTGCCTTCGTTTCGAGATATGCGATGAAATGGTCAATGTGCTCTCGTTTGCGAATGGCACGCTGGATCATCAGAAAAGTCGAATTCCATCTGGTTTCATTGTTTTGCATCAGCTCGAGGTCGATGGCAGCTCGCTCCTCCTCAAAGAGTTGGTAGCCATCTTCGTCACGCTGGTTGCATGCCAGAGATTTCATCAACTCTCGCCGTTGCGGAGAAGCCCTGACGAACCGGACGATGTTATGCAGCTTGCCCACTGCTCCCCGTTTCCGCCAAAGTCGAAGCTCACGCTCTTCAACTTGGAAAGCCGCCTCGGTGAAGGCTTCTCGCTCAAACGAGTCAGGGTCTTTCCCCCAGAGGAACGCTCGAGCTGCAAGGTTGACAATATGCCCAAAGCACCGTGTTCGATGGTTTCTAATATCCTCCT
>JAGMUU010000070.1:0-81893 GCA_020744375.1 Dactylonectria estremocensis | reverse complement strand
GAAAGAATTATGTGGGGGAAATAAGCGTGCCGTTTCAACACCAGTGCGAGTGATAAAAGTCCAATGGTCTCAACACCAGGACATCTTGGTATGGCCGCTTCTTATACTCAAATTGACAATTTTCCCTCTTTGGTATTGCGACTGATTGATCTCTGCTAGTCTCAGTCCCCTGATCCCTGTCTCAATTATTGACCCTCACCCTATTGGCTAGGTCTCTTAGTTCCGCATTAAGCTCTTCAAATCGTGCCATTCAAAATCGTGCCTGCTCCTCAAAGCCTGCTGCGTACGTCTTAGTCTTATTGGCTACGCAAAATAAAGGTAACACACACACGCGCCCTATTGGCCAAGTCTCTTCATCCACCCACCCAGAGCCGACCACTTAAAACCGCGCCCTCTTCTCAACACGTGCAGCAACCCACTAGTAAAACAGCCATACAGGCTCTTGTTGCAAGCTTCGTACCGAAAGGCTACTCGGCGCAAGGGAGCCGCCAACTTGCCAACCACGCCCAGCTTCCAATTTCCAACTTCCAACTTCCAACTTCCCCGGCGGACGTGCGCCTTCCCTGTGCCTTTCGGTACGAAAGGTCTTCTTAAGCTCTGGGATTTTTCACCCCCGAAATTTGGCCCCCCCCCTGGCAAAATTACCCGATTCGGAAGCGCAACTGCACCTCCTGTTGGCAATGCGCACATGTGAATTCTCATTCGCTCTCTGAGAGTAAGCGCAACTCCACCTCCTGTTGGTCCGGATTAACCCAATCCGAATGCCCCCCAGAGGTGCCAATCTTCCCTTCCTCATTTGGCAAATCCCCGTGCCTTTGACACCAACATAATACCATCCAGCGATTTGCACCGCGATAGCTGCACATACAGGCTATATGGATCGCACTTTCCGGGCTCGAGTTGTCCAGTCTTGGTATTCAGCTTTGTCCCGGCTCCTCGCAGCTCCAGCGCAATCTGGAGGAGGGTTTCGCCTTGGATTTTGTAATCGGTGCATGCGAATGCCGCAGTGCAGGGAAGTCCTCGTCGGCTCACATTATGCCTCTGCCAAGGCCTCTTCTTGACCCTCTTCTTCTTTTCGATTGGTATTTGGGCACCCGTTGGAGTAGTGGCCAAGCGGAAGTCGAAGTGCAGCTTTAGTTGACGTCTAATCGATTTTTAGTGCCGCCAAGGATCGGTCGTGGTTTGGCGCCGACTACACACCTCTCAACTCCACGGTCGGCCACTTGATGGGGGGGATTCAAACGCCGGTTGTGGGGATTGGCACGGCCGGACTTCCGGTCAAACGAAGTCCGAGGGCGACTGGTCCGCGATCCCGTGGCATCCTATGACCCTGCGCAACGTCCTTCACATCCCCACAGGCATCTGTAATGTCATTGGAAGTCCGATTCTAGACGAATACGATATCCCATACGGGATCTAGTGTGCAAAACACAAAAGGCACCATCATCGATAAACAGGGTAGGACCGTTGCCTACTTTGACCCCCACGGCAAATTCTTCCAGGTGAGGTTGAGCGGTCCACCGGTTGGGCCTCGGGTTGGCCCTACGCCCTTTGATCCGTCGGCAATGTACTGGATGAACGTGCGATGGGCCGACGGTGAGCGGGAGAAATGGGAGGCATCGCGTGCCGGCCAAGACCTGCAGCCGGCGGAGGTAGGCCCACTTTCTGTTAAAATGAGAAGATTCAAGTTGCTTAATTCATCCTGAATGTACAGTAGGGGAACCACTGTTTATGTACAGGTATGATCTCTTGTAGAATGTTCCTCCTTCTTCCACACCTTGCCACCGACTTGGTCGCCTCACACTGGTGATTTCCAACACTTTCGACCGAGGAAATGCAGTGGCTCAAGAAACACTGGGGCAGTGAATTCAGGTTTCTAGCGAGCGACGGTCTCAACATCAACAAGGAAGAGGATCGCGAAGAGGGTCGTAGTATCCTCCGGGCCATCCTGGCCGGCAGTGAGGACAGCGACGACAGCGATATCTGTCGGGACTACCCTAACGATGACCGCCCAGAGGGGCAGCTAGCTGACTAGTATTTTGACGCCGACGAACTCAAGTTCATCAAGAAGCATTAAGGTGACTCGCTAACATTCATGTCTAGCTTTGGGCTGAAATTCTACAAGACCGAAGACTGCGAAGAGGCTAAGTCTATTGTTAGTAGCATGATGCATCCCGATAACGACGACTACGCATCCGATTAGGGAGTGAAGGAAGAGTTCCAGCAAGAAGCCGGTCGGCTTAACAAGTTGGTACATGTCAGACTGTCGGCAATAGGGGAGGGCTAAGGGGGAACCCCAGGTCCAGCAGAGGCTAGAGCAACTGAGCGAAGAGACGACCCGGGGCTGCCGGGCATATAAGTCGTGGTACTGCCTAGGAAGAATATTAAGAGCGTGGATATGCATTTTAACTGTGACGTAGGTGGCAGGGCACCATTAATCATCCCCCCTTTCCCCTTTTCCTCTTCCTATTCTTAGCTGAACCTAAATAAAGTAAAGAGTAAGATGCTTCTTGCTTTCCCCATGTGCTGACGTTTTGGCCAATCCTTTGTACTCATGGAAAAAGCAAATCTGTTCACCGTTAATTGATCAATTCAATTGTGCGAGTATCCACATCGGCAGGGACAGTTGCTCTTGGCTGAAAATGTTGGATGGAGATCGGCGATGCCACATCCTCTCTGAGCAACGAAATACAATATCTTTACCGAGTGGTATCAATCTTCGCATTGTATATACGATATCATTTAATCTATCATAAATCTCAGATGTGTCTCCTCTTTGTTCTGTACATTTGCCTGCCAACCTTGCAGGCTTATCTTACAATTGCTCTCTCTCTCTCTCTCTCACACAGAGTAGTAATCTTAACTGCTCTCCCATTTTTTATTGAAATATTTGCTAGTTCAATATATCCAAGTCTTCATCAACTTCTACCTCAACTTCTACCTCAACTTCAGCTTCTTATAACTACTCAAATTGACAATTTTCCCTCTTTGGTATTGTGATCTCTGCTAGTCTAAGTCCCCTGATCCCTGTCTCAATTATTCACCCTCACCCTGTTGGCTAGGTCTCTTAGTTCCGCATTAAGCTCTTCAAATCGTGCCATTCAAAATCGTGCCTGCTCCTCAAAGCCTGCTGCGTACGTCTTAGTCTTATTGGCTACGCAAAATAAAGGTAACACACACACGCGCCCTATTGGCCAAGTCTCTTCATCCACCCACCCAGAGCCGACCACTTAAAACCGCGCCCTCTTCTCAACACGTGCAGCAACCCACTAGTAAAACAGCCATACAGGCTCTTGTTGCAAGCTTCGTACCGAAAGGCTACTCGGCGCAAGGGAGCCGCCAACTTGCCCATCACGCCCAGCTTCCAACTTCCAACGTCCCCCGGCGGACGTGCGCCTTCCCCTGTGCCTTGAGGAACGAAGAGAGGAACGAACGAAGTGACGAAAGGTCTTATGCTGTTGCCCTCAACTTAAGCGCTTCGCTCTGATTGGTTGGGCTCGTTCTCGCTTTCTGATCGGCAGAAAGTCCCCCTGTTTTTCGCGTCTTCTTATCCTTGAACTTGATTGGTTGACTTCCATTCCGTGGCCTTTTCTGTGCTCGCTCCTACGGCCCACCGCACGATCCTTCATACTCCATTCTTCCCAACGTGATTGCTCTCTTTAGTTGCTTCGTGAGGCGCTAGACACGAACATGTTGTTGTTGTTATGCCTTGCGAGATACGTTTATAATTTAACTGTCATTTCTTCCCTCCTAGCCGATTTTGGTCCTTTACATCATCATATACGTCATTGCTCATCCAGCCAGCTGAGAGCTTTTCTAACAGTCTCCTCGCTGAGCAGCTCGAGCCTTGCCTCTGCAGCTGCCATGTCGGCGGGGATTTTATTACCGATTACATCCCTCTCACGCGCTTTCGACACCAGCATGATGCCATCGAGCGATGTGCAGCGCGACAGCTGAACATATAGGCTATACGGGTCGCACTGGCTTGGCACCATCTCACCATCAATGCTCGTCGTCCTGGTTCCGCGCAGCTCCAGCGCTACCCGGCTCAATGTTCTCCCTTGGACCTTGTAGTCGGTGCATGCGAAAGCTGGCGTGCACGGCAGGCCCTTCCGCGTGACGTCGTGCTGCTGCCACGGCCGCTTCCGCTGGCATTCCACCTTGACGCTCATCGGCGTCAGCAGGATCGTCCCGGGCGGCATGCCGACGAAGTGGAAATCCCGAGTCGTCTCCGCCGTCAGCAGGATCCCCGCCGGAGGCCCGAAGTGGAGTATGGTATCAGCCGAGACCTGGTAGCCCGGAAATGCCTTGTCTACGATGACATCCAAGGCCATGTAGCTGGCCCCGTTAACGAGCTTCAGGCCCTGGTGCGTGTTATTGTTGACGACGACAGGCATGCCCGGGACGAACATGAAGACGGCCGGCACCGGGATGGCGCTGTCGTCGCCGTGGTTGAGGATCATGAGTGCCTCCTCCTCCGTCGGCTGGCCGTCCTTCCACTTGTGATCTGATATGAAGATGCGCAGTGTTGCTTTATGTTGCTGTTGGAAGGCTAGGGTGGCTTCCATGTTCAGGTTCCACCGGTTTCTGTTGAGCGGCGTCACTACCGTGATGCCTGTCTCCCACGGAATTTGCCTCCCTTCCTGGTAGCACCGGGCATTGAGCAGGTCGACGTCTGACTGGTCCTGGATTCCGAGCCGGATCCGCGTTGACAGCCTTCGCAGCCCCGGGTCGCCGGCAGCGCGGACCTGTTCGTCCAGCATGACAACAGTGGTGAACTTCCTCCACAGGGAATGTGCTTTGTCATGCTGGTGCCTCTGATCCACCTTAAACGAATCCTGCTCCAGCCACGAGATGGCCGAGCTGGGGAGCAGGATCGACCTCTCCTGCACGGGACGGAACTGGTGAAAATCGCCGCAGAAGAGGACTATGGGGATACCTCCAAAATCCTCTGGGGACCCTCGAAGCCTGCACAGCTGCTCGTTCACCATGTAGAGAGTGCGCGCTCCGAGCATGCTAACCTCGTCGATGATTAGCAGATGCTTTTCCTGCCAATCCATTCGCGCTGGGCCGTTGACGTAGCGATCGGATGAGTTGGAGGTGCCCATCCCGTCGACGCCCTTATCTCTGCTGGCGCTCATACGCGATGCGTCCTTGGAGAAGTTGCACGCCGAGTGGATCGTGATGCCGTTGATGCGAGCAGCCGCGGTCCCCGAGGTAGCCGTGACCAGTAGGCGATTTGAGATCTCCTTGGCAGCAAAGAGCTCGACGAGTGCCTCGATGACCCGCGACTTCCCTGTCCCGCCTTCGCCGCCGATGAACTGGCACAGCTGGGGAGCAGGTTGGCCGTGCGTGCCCTCGCCACTGTGTACGAGGTCGAGCTGCCGGCAGACGAGTAAGAAGGCGACCGACTGCTTTCTGTTGAGCGTGAAGCGCTCCGCCAGGTGCCTCCCCGCCGCTAGGAAGGATGTGGATGATCCGAACCGGACGCTTACCGTCGCGCCGTTATCTTGCATGCTCTCCTCGGTATCGGTAGCGGTCAGCTGGACGTCTTGCTCCCCGAACCCGCTCAGTACGGCGTCCACGGCTGCGTTGCGGCCAGCCGTGTTTCTATCGGTCAGACCCTGAATGCCCTGGATCATCCTCTCCGTCTCTCTCGAAGCGCTTTTCTGCTGCGATTTGATAGACTTCAGCAGCCTCTGTGCTGGAATTTCGGATCCGGTGAACTGACCTCCCGGCAGGGTCACTGTTCTTGCTCCCTGCTCGGATGCTATCCGGGCACGCAGCTCAGACGTCGAACCCAGAGCGGCGTACTGGAATCGGCAGAGCTGCTGTGTCATCGCCGAGAGCTCCTTCGAGCCGGCCGTGATCTGGTTTGATCCGCCGGCGCTCCTCAAGACGTCAATCAGTCGTGTGGCGTCCCCGATGTTGTCGCAACGGTACGCGGCTTGCATTTCTTCGTCTCTGTCACTGACGCTGCCACCACTACCGTCTCCCGGCCCCATGACACCGACCGTGCGTCCGTCATCTCCGGAGCACGCAGCCCACTGTTTGGCATCGCGCTTTGCATCTTCCGCTGATCGCTTGAGCAGTTGGATATTGTCGAGTATGAACAAGAGCCTCCGGCTCAGCGCTGCCTTCTGCCTTGTCCATATGTCGTTGATGTCGCCCGATGACTCGGATAGGAAGCAGTCCCACGGCACGAACAGACCCAAGTGCTGCACAGCAGCTCTAGGACAGAAAAGTTAGCCAAGAAGGAGGAGCAAAGCGGCTTAATCTGGGAGAGGAGGGAGGATGGAATGGTGTACGCCGTACGAACCTCTTGTGGCATGGCCCAGCATCGTCATCCTCGGAAAAGTCCATACTCAGGTATCCGTCCAGGCAAACCACAGAGTGCTTGCCCGGCCGGCGCAGCCCCTGTATCCATTTGTCCGCGAACGGCGCAGCGTCCGGGAAAGGTATCTCACCCCATGCAGCGGCGGATGCTCCTGCATTAGCCCTGCGCTTCAGTGTCACGAGCGACATGTAGTCATACAGGCACAGGTCGCGGAGTATCTCCCCACGATAAGGGTATGCCTCAAAGTATGATATTCTCTGGCCCGCCTGCTCTACGAGCACGGCTTCGTTTGTTAGCTCGCCGTCTAAGGCTTCCTCACCGCTCGCACGGCGCAGGTGCTGCCATCGTCGAAAAACGTGCCAGTACCTATTCCATACGTATGGAATACGGACGGCCCGTATGGAATATGGAGTATGGAGTATGGAACATTCCATACTCCATCACTTATTCCATACGAGTATGGATAGAAAGCCTGACGGTGGCCCTCGTCGGTGATCATATCTGCCTCCACGATCGTCTATCACAACATAATCGAAACGTCGCTGTCGACTTTGCGTGGCTGAATATTTAGAATTGAAATTTGTATAGAAAGCTCGATAGTTAATGACTCCCTCTTAATCACTGGTGATGGGTGTGTTCAGTAGCTTGAATTAGGATGCACCATCTTAAAACTCTACAAAGACTCATAGGTCGCAAGTCTGCCTGACGCCCATCGCCTCATCCTTTGGGTCGCATCTCCGATAATTCCCGCGTCGTTTTCGAGGAGAATGTAGTCATGAGCCTCGTGGTCGGAAACTTCAAGGTCGACGCTTACAGAAGGACAGCTCCTCCGGACAGCCTCTGCGAACCCCACGATGGCATCTCGAAATACTTCTTGTCTACCAGCAGTGACATAGAGTGCATTCGTAATATCGTGAACATGTTCTAACCAAGACAGGTCCCCGTCCATTGCAAACACAGGATGAGCCTCATTAGACTTAGGCGCTAAATCATCCCGACGAACTGCGTGGTGGGATGCCTGTTGGATGAGGCCCGACGAGAGCATATCGACATTGCTGTTTTCTTTGAATGAAGCCGTATCGGTTCGATTACTAAGCCAAGGAGACACCAAGAAGATGCCAGCAACAGGCTGAACCAGCTTCACAGGTGGGATGTTTGGATGAGGGTGAAGTATGTGATAGAGGAGCTGGACTGTCAAGTTTCCACCGGCTGAGTCGCCTCCAAAGATGAGGTCGCGCGGGTTGACGCCACTTTGAAGTAGGTGGTTTAGGGCTGAAGAGGCTTGGTGAAGCTGGTCAGGATACTGGGCTCTGGGTGAAAGAGTGTACTGTAATACTGTAACTGCAACATGAGCCTTGGCCCCCAGACTAGCGTTGACGTACGCTTCCCAGCACCAAGTGAAATGACCAGGGAGAGGAGGCGCGATATATCCGCCGCCATGGAAGAAGAGGACAATCTTGGATGCTTCCTTACGGTCTCCAATCCACATAACTGACGCTCCCGTGCCGCCAAGGTTCTCAATGTCAAGGTTCAATAGATTCAAAGGACCCTGTGGCGTCTGCTGGATTAACTTGGCTCGCAGTTTCTTGACCCATGTCTCGTACACCTCCAATGTCGGCGTGGTCAGATATTGAATCTGGTTGGGGCTGAAACTCCCTAATAAGGTTCGACCGACCGAGGATGCGAAAAAGAACCTCAATGGGATTCTCCGTCTGATAGCCAGAGGTAGCCCCCGAATGAGGATGATGACCAAATCTTTGACCGCTGTCACCAGGTTAGAGGAAATGCTCAATTCAAAGCATGGCAGCATGCTCACCCAGCAGGATCCGAACGGCCAACCCCAGCTTGCCAAAGAAGGAGTGCGTGTCTGATGCCATTGTTAGAGAAACGTTGGATTCGTAATGCGAGTAGAGGCTTCCCGCTGAGCTCTTCTTCGGCTCCTCTCTCGCCTCCTTTCCTGCAAGTTCTCTATGCGACACGTCTTAATACGAACATCTATTTAACACAAATACGCGACAATGCGGGGTATTCACGGCTTCTTCTAACTCGGCATCGGCATCTAGGCCCGGTAACTGGTCCGGCATTGACTCCGCTTCTGGATTAGGACTAACGTATCAGTAAGCCAGACAGTGGACAGGATTAGTCCATGTGATCCGGGGTTGATTTCGCCGGCACTCAGAGTCGCTCCATGTACCTCGGGCCTTGGCTGGGGTCATGTGGGGCGCGGTACTTAGGCGTTGTCTTACGAAAGTCAAAGGATAACCGTGGCACCGTACGGGTGAGCAGCCCTGCCGCGATACATACCATGGTTCTTTCCCCGCATCTCGATGTCGCTTAAGACTTAGAAAGTGCGCCTTTCTGCATCAAATTGACGCGTACGGACTACAGAGAATGATTTGGTAGTAGCTGGCGCTTCCCCCACTGAGTGGCGCGAGCGAGTAATGCTAGTGTCTGGTGGCTGATGATTGGCAATTGATAGAATATGCCACTGTGGAGGGTATTTGCGGGCGATGGGCCCGCCTGCGGCCAGCCATCATTTCAAGGTTCAGCCGTGCATAATGGTAGTCTGTCCCATTGGCTGCAAGAAATGACATCGGGTGTTGCTCTTGAAATATATTGTTGGATGCACGTGCTCGCCACCGTCCGCTGTCCCGGCCAGATTTGCAGTCTGCAAACTGCCCACAACATAACGCTCCGCCCCGCCAATAAAATATTAAAAAAAGCACCGTTTAGATTCATCGACTTTCGCCCGCCGACGAATCCTCTCTACGTTCGCGTTCAGTTAAGCAGCAGCTAAGAGGCTTAAGCCGCTGCGCATCCCCCTAAGCACTCCAGAGGAGAGCGCGAGACAGCGGCGTCCTCGTTTCACTGCTGGATGGGTCCATCAGTAACCCAGCTAGCACACGAGTTCGGCTGGCAGGATGGAAATAAAGGTCCGCAAGTGCTTAACGTCGCCGTCACGTTCCTGTTCCTCACTTGGATCACTGTTGGGTCGGCGAGTTTACTGCCGAACAGCTGTCGTACGATCGTTTGGTGTCAATGACAAATTGATGGTCTTCCTCCATGTATGTGTGAAGATACCTAGAACTGAGTGTCGGATCACAATTATCTAGTCGCAATGATTTCAAGACAACCCGACGAGCCTGAGCGAGTCCCTCCATAGTCGACCCTCGGCCTCCGGATCGAACGCATGCTTGGCGTACCCCGAGCCAAAAGGGTTACTCTCGTCCTCTGAGGGACCCGCCTCAGCGCACTCGGCAAGATATTTCCCTCCCCTTCCCTCCCACTGCTTCCCAATTGCCGCCCAAACAGTGGTTGCAGCTCCTTGCTCAGGGCTCTTGAACTGCTTAAAGAGCTCCCCGTCGCTGCCGGCGCTCTCCAACTCAGCTTGTGAAAGATGCTTTGCGAGAGGGGTCATGATCCCACCAGGGTGTAGGCTTATCCCGTGAAGGCCCTGAGAGCCATGTCGCCGCTCCAGTTCGTTGGCCATGTAAATGTTGGCAGTTTTGGACTGTCCGTAGGCTCCCCAAGGAGTATATTCGCTCTTTTCGAAGTTATAGTTGTCCGAGGCATTGATGCCATTCCTCAGGTGTGCGGTAGAAGCCACGACGACAACACGGCTGTGAAAGTCTGGCGTAGTAGCTGCCAGCAGTGCCGGCTTTAGCAGCTCGAAGAACAAGAAGTGGGACAAGTGATTGGTGCCGAACTGCAGCTCGTGACCGTCTTTGGTGAACTGAAGGGTCTGGATGGCCATGATTCCGGCATTGTTGACCAGGATGTTGATCTTGTCCGTCTTGGCTAGAATGCTGTTGGCTGCGAGACGGACACTTTCCAGAGACTCTTGGTCCATCTCGACAAGCTCCATGCGGCTGGGGTCGAAAATGCCAGCTAGGGCTTCCTTGGCTTTGGCGAGATTTCGGGCCGTCAAGAAAAGCTTGGCTCCAGTAGCCGAGAGAGCACGAACTGTCTCGATTCCAATCCCTGACGAGGTGCCAGTGATGACCATGACCTTGTCGTGCAGTTTGCCCTCCACACCTTCATCTTTGATGATCTGCAGCGCGGTTGGTCTGGCGTCGCCGGGACCCTGAGGATTGGCGTGGGCTGCTGCGTAGCGAGACATATTTGGTGATTCTGTCGATTGAGAATTGGGGCTGAGAGGTGATGTAGTCAAGGAACAAGTAGATCAGCATGGAGATGGACCTCAGAAGCTGATGTTCCCCAGGTCTTTTATACTTGGTTTGGAGATACATCCTCCGCCTATAAACACTATTCTGTCTATGTAGTGTTATAACCCTATCTCCTATCTCCGTGTCTCTTAGTCCCCGAGCGCCCCGCGTTCTCTGCCCGCTCTTGCACAGGTGCTGTCTCCGTCGGAACTTAAACTCTTGAAGTATCGTAGCTGACCGTATTTGCCCTCTCCGTCATAGCGCTGGAGTTGACATAGTTACAGGCTTTGCAAGCTAGCTGACCGTATTTGCCCTTTCCGTTATAGCGCTGGGGTTGACATGGTTATAGGCTTTGCAAGCTGGCTGACCGTATTTGCCCTCTCCGTTATAGCGCTGGAGTTAACCATGGTTACAGGCTTTGTAAGCTGGCTGACCGTTTTTGCCCTTTCCGTCATAACGTAGTTAGCGTTGGAGTTGACCTGGCTACAGGCTTTGTAAGCTGGCTGACAGTTTTCGCCTTTTTAAGCTTAGTCCTTCGCATGACGCCTAGCGGCGATGATGGAAATTCCCAAATGTCGAGTCCCGGTCCTGATGTTACTCGGACTGATGTTTCTCTCATATCGGCTCGTTGCGAAGATGGTGCCCACTAACCAAAAGCCCACTGTGGAGGAGCGGAGAGAGCGCAAGAAATTGCAGAACCGACTGAACCAGAGAGCGCGCAGTAAGATTACGAGATGCCTGTAACTGTAAGCTGTCTTCCCAGCTGATGGAATGATCAGGGCAGCGGATCAAGGACCAAGAGGACACGGATACCAAGACTCAAAAGAACCCTTTTCGGATTGAACGCTGGCGATTGGATAATGGTCTTGACCTCTCAATGCAGACTTCTCGGCCCCTTGTTCTCACTTCGGACACCGCTGCCAACGACCGACAGGCTCTTGACCATGGAACCACCCAACCACTCCAGCCTCAGACAACCAGGGTCCGCAGAATACCAAGCAGAGCACTGCTTTCTCTAGAGCCCGAAGTAGTCCATGATCCCGGGCCTTCTCTACCTGCTGACCACATTCTGATCCATCTCATCACCCACAACGCATGCCGAGGGCTCATGCATAACAGAAATGTAGTGAGAGCCGTGGCAAGTTACATCAGCGCCGTTCACGATCCGCCCCTACTCCCCGACTTCGCAATAGGATGCGAAACCGTGGTGTTTCGACCTACTCACCGAACAATGCCAATCGACCTTTTACCAACACAAGTTCAAATGAACAGCCCACATCCTACCTGGATGGACGCGCTTCCGTTCCCTGAAATCAGGGACAATCTCATCAGGCGGCAGTATCTGTTCAATCACAGGCACTTTTTAGAGGATCTTGTTGGCGATGGGGTATACTTACATCCACTGCCTGCGCAGAGTCAGAGAGGCCCGGTATCAACACCAAGTTCACAGCAATATCGGCAGCAAGATGACAGCCAATCTGCACAAGATGGGAAGGGACTTATCCTATGGGGAGAGCCGCATTTGAAAGAGAATTGGGAAGCTACTGCTCATTTTTTGATAAAGTGGTCATGGGCTGTCGAGGGATGCCGTGAACTTGTCGACATCGCAAACAAATGGAGAACCACGAGGGGCGAACATTCTCTCCAGATACGTCCTCAAAGCGGGCAATAACAGGCTTTATATTATATCTTACAGGGTACTTAGCTAAACTAGCATTAGTGACTTGTGCTTAGGCCATCTTAAGTACACCCTTTCCATACCGTACCTCCGAATCACGTTTCTATCTCAGGTATTAGAGAGAGCATAAATGAAGACCATGACTTAATACAGATCTTCATAGCTACTATAATAATTTTGCAGAAAGTGGCTGTATAGTAAGGAATTACTGGGCAAGTTGGATATCTTTGGCGTACGGTATCACACATAGTGAGTATTTTAGAACTCATCAGTCAGCATCCAAGTCGTCCATTGAGGCATTTTTATTGCCTAGTCTTTCATTGCGAGTGCAGATTATCATGTCAAGTACCACCAAGTTCGTATCCTCCCGCTTATTTCTTGACGACTGAAATCAGCAGAAATATAGGCCGATGCAACACCTGATGCCAGGAATTCTTCTCTAGTTCCTTTGGAGTTGGGCACCGCTCAGCGAACCTCCTTATCTCGAATCCTTCATCCACATACGTGTTGATGTACGTGACAACAGTGCGATGCTGCTTCTGTACTCCCTCGACTCGCCACTCTGTTAGTCGCAAGCCCTCCTTCTGGTAATCGTCCAACGGCTATCATTCGTGCCCAGAGTTTGGGTCTGTTATGAACTCAGGGCGAGATAGTGCAGTGAAAATCGGGTGCTCGGTGGAGAATACGAGAGGACTCAGGGTTTGAGCACTCGGTTCACTTTAACTAGTTCTGGGAAGTGGACGAGGTAGTGAAGTGCAAGCGAGCTGAACACCACGTCGTATGTCCCCTCGTCAGAATCTGGGAGTCCCAGACTGTCCAAGTCTGCCCGCTCGTATGTAATGCTGGGATCTTCCGTCATGGCTTGCGCTCGGTCGAGCATGTTTTGCGACAGATCAATTGCGTAAACAGACGAAGCGCCCGCACTTCGTGCCTAGCGAGAAAACCACCTAAAGCCACAGCTGAGGTCCAGGACCCGAAGCCCAGACAGGACTGGGATACCAGACCTTAGTATTAGCTGATTTCGGTCAGAGTGAATGTTACTCTACGGAAATACGGAATGAGCTACCATTACGGATCTACTCCGTAGGAACAATGCAATGCTAAGATGACAAGAGCTTCTCGTACGATCTCGAGTCACTTATGTAATAGTGCCCGCGTGGCATACCACAAGTGACACTTAAGGCAAATTAATTATTCCGGTTGAATGATAACCCGATAAATTATCTTGCCTATGTAACACGAGAAAGATTTGGGTTTATACCAGATAATGGGTGTGGAGTTGTGGAGTTGCGGAGTTGCGGAGTTGCGGCCGTAAGGGCCTAAGTAGGAGCGAAACGAATTGCTCATTGCCGTCAGTAGGTATATAAATATATAGAATGGCCCCACAGCTGAGAAAATAGTGAAATTACATTCCCATAGCCTTCAGGAAACCACGACCTATCGGAGTAAAGGTTTCACACTTTGTTAACGGAGGTGCAAAGGAGATTGCCTCTCTCTTCAACCTATCACCCCGATCATCCTATAAGCATGGCTGATGAAGTAATCGATGGGACAGGGTCATTCTTCCCCCAGGCCGGCCTTGCGCAAGATGGCTGGTCAACAAAGGAAGAAGCAACAGCGACATGCTATTGCGGTACTGTGCAACTTTCTTTTGTGAGTTTGTCAAAATTCCTCAAAGACGCACGTATCTCATCGTTGCCAGCCTCTATCTAAACTAGGCTTCGTTGTCGCCTTTGTCTGCCACTGCAGTGACTGCCGCAAAATCACGGCTTCGATGTTTACCTCCGGTTTCGTCATCCTCGACACTCACTTAAAACATGTTCGTGGGGAAGAAAATCTTAAGCAATTCAGCCAATCACAAACAATCGAGCAAAAGGGGAACCTCATGACCAACCTCTTTTGCAGTATTTGTGGTTCATTGATGTACCGGAGAGGTGCAAGTTTGCCAGGGGCGAGTATACTTAGGATCGGCACAGTAGATGATTTCAAGCTTGGGGAGACTGCGTTGAGGCCAACTATCGAGCAGTATGTAAAGCACAGAGTGGATTGGATCAAGGATATAGAGAATATGGTACAAATCGAGGGACAAGCTTCGGTTGAGAAAATCGTGGGACAAGCTTCGGTTTAATACGACTTTTCCAAACAGCTAGTTTCGGCTGATACAGAATACCTCGCGACGAAGACGACGGGAGGGATTGCCCCTAGAGATACAAGAAGGCCGACATGCTACACATGTTAGAGCATAAAGTTAATATAATTGATATGGTTATCCCCTTGAGTGCGGTAAGCCTCCACCCCCCTGGCCGGTCCCACATGACCCCTGCATAGCCGGGGTACGCGCAAGTGACCCAGAGCGCGTTCTGAATCAACAACACCAAATTCCTCATACAACATATTCTCTGCATTCTCATGGATTCCCAACAGCCCTTTAGCCAGGCAGTCAATATATATGACGATAACAGCTTCATCTGTACAGATGACAGCCGCCGCGAGCAGGCTGCCGATAACACATGCCGGCCAATAGAAAAGCCGGTTCCGGACCGCGGCTTCAACTTTGAGCCGATGGACCTAGGTCCAAGCCAGGCCCCTAGGATAGCAGCTTTGCCCCAGCAGCCGCTATTGCTATTCCAGGAATTCCTACCTATTTCCCTAGTAACTAGCTGGGTTAGCTATACCAACAGCTGGGTCAGTTGCCTCTTGGAGCAACACGAAGCTGGAACCCGCCGTTTGAAGCCGCAGTCACGGCTCTTAGACTGGACCCCGCTCTCTATCCCAGAATTTTACATATGGCTTGCAATCTTCATCTATATGCGAATTCATAAGGAACAGAAGATCAAGGACTATTGGGATACATTCAAGCTAGCAGCATCACATCCTGTGACCAAGTGGATGCCTAGGGACCGATTCCAGCTAATATCGCGATGCCTCCGCATCTTTGACCACACAACGATCGATACGGACCCTGATATTGACCTCTACGGTGGAACCTTTATCCGGGTCAAAGCCTGGTCTGACTACCTACAGCGTGTGTCTACTGCTTTCTATATTCCGGGCACATCTATCGCTGTAGATGAGTGTATGGTCCGCTTCCTCGGCCGGTCTCATGATACAACAACTGTCCCTAATAAACCGATACCACGAGGCTTCAAAGTATGGGCTGTGGCCTCACAAGGCTACATGATGCGGTGGATTTGGCATAGGCCGGGTCGGAAGTTCGGGCCTGTAGGGGTCCGCCCGGCTCGACGGCTCCTAGGTTCACAGTTACGGCGGAGCCGGCAGCAGTTCCGTGAGTAGAGTATGATTAAACTGAACCCGACCCAAGCTGTGGTTGTTGCTTTAGTAAATCTGCTGCCAGCTTCCACATATCACGTCTTCATCGATAATCTATTCTCCTCTATTAAACTCTTCCAACGGCTTCGTCAGTGTGGCCACGGAGCCACGGGCACAGCCCACCGCAACTGCGGCTTACACACATCCCTCGTCAGTCTGAAGGCTGCAGATAATACAGCTGCCGGCAGCCTCAAATTTAACGTCTTAAAAGCTGTCCCTTCGCCTGATAATAAGGTCAGTTAGGAAGACACAGTTGTGTTATTTTTCCCTACTAATTTGTCTGTGGCTAGGTCAACCAGATCGCGTGGAAAGATAATGCCCTCGTGCTGTTCTTATCTACCGTATTCAAGGGCGATGAAAGATGTGTCTCTAAGAGGAAGAAGCCGACAACAGATCAAATTCGAGCACGGCCAATACAGCGTTTTTTCGGTGATAGCCAAGTGAAAGAGTTTTCTATCCCGTCTATCGCCAATATCTACAACCACGAGATGAACGCTGTAGACCGCAGTGACCAACTACGAGCTTATTGGAGCCCTGACCGCCGTATCCGTAGGGGCGGTTGGAAAGCTCTAGCTTGGGACTTTTTACTAGAAATAGCCCTTGTAAAGAGCTTCATTTTACAGAAAAGAGGTCAGCCGCAATGGAAGCCGAAAGACAGCCCAAAGGCGTGGCGGCAGCAGCTTGTCTACAGCCTCATTGAAACCTATTCCGTAGAGACAGAGGCACGGAAGCGGCTTCGAACAGGAGACGAATTTACGCCTGTCTCACAGCATAACCTAGTCCGCAAAGGGAAATCGGAGTGCCTAGCCTGTCAAGGTCATCAGGTGGGTAGGACTCGGAAGCGCAGGAAAGGGCTGCATTGTCTGCTGTAAGTGGGAACAGCCGGAGGGCGCCGCAGTCACGATGGCGTTGTCAGGAGTGCAATGTAGCTTTATGTAGATCAGGAAATTGTTGGGACTTCTGGCACCAGCCAGAATAGGTGGGAATCAATGTACCTTTGATTTGCTGTTCTCTAGTTGGCTCAGACCCCTGTCATTTGCTCAGGTGGAGGCTTACCGCACTCAAGGGGATATCATGCTATGGTTTTTACTGGAGTTCTGCGCACTTCCCCCCGGACTCACCACCTCTTCAACTTCAACACGCGTTTGCTCCCCAAACGACAATGTCTGCTCAAACACAAGAAGCAAGAACCATTTCAGCCATTGACGCTATCCGAACATCTAAAGAAAACTCAGCCGTCGCATCGCTGTAAGACTATATCACGTCTCCGAATCGACCTTGCGTAGCATAACGAACGGCGTAACTGCACTTCTCAATCGCCGGCCCGCGGCTCAGATTTTAACAGCAATAGAGGAGGACGTTATTGTCAAATACATTTTGGACCAAGACGGGCGAGGATTCCCGCACCGGATTGCTGACGTGGAAGATATAGCGAACTACATCCTCACGAAGCGTCGGACACGTCGCGCCGTCAAGCAGTGGGCATACCGGTTCGTCCCACGGCGACAAGAGCTCAAGACGCGCTTTCTTGCGTATACGACTTCTAGAGGGCCCTCTACGAGGATACAAAGCTTATCGAGGATTGGTTACGGCACGTGGCAAATATGAGGACAAAGTACGGTATCCAGGACGCCGACCTATACGATTTCGACGAGACCGGCTTTATGATGGGTGTTATCTGCCACGGCATGGTGGGCACGCGGTCTGATGGCAATCTGGAATGGGCGACGGTCATCACATGCACCAATGGGGAGGGTTGGAGTATACCTCCGTTTCTCGTCGTTGAAGGTCAGTACCACCTGGCCAGCTGGTACACAGCGACCGGCCTACCGCAGACTGGGCATAAAACCCACCTGAAATGGGTGGAGAGATAACGAGACAGGCTTAGAATGGCTCAAGCACTTCGACAAGCACACTGCGTCGCGCGCAAGAGGTGCCTATCGGTTGTTAGTACTCAACGGGCATAAGAGCCATCACTCCCCTGCCTTTGGCGAGTTTTGCAAGGCCAGAAAGATTATTGCACTACCCTTGCCGCCGCATTCATCGCAGTTAACCCAGCCACTTGATATTGGGTACTTTAGTTTCTTGAAGGAGTATAGTCGCCAGATCGAGCACTTCATCAAGTCACAAGTTAACCACATCACCAAGGTCGAGTTTTCATCACGTTTAACGAAGCCTATCATGCGACTTTCACAGGCAAAAACATAAAGGCAGGGTTCCGCAGAGCAAAGATAGATATGAACCAGATCCGGCTGAGTGTTTAAGAGATTGCTTTTATTAGGCAATCTCACGCGCCTATTTTCTCATCCACATAACGTTTCTACCTAAGAAGATAGGAATAGGACTCAGTAAGAGCATTTTCCTATTCCTCCAGCATTGTCTTGAAAACTTCAGCAGGTGTACGTTTCGGCGCAGCTAGCTGAAGGACCTCCTTGCTAGTCGTGGAAGCTCCGCACTTCCCCTCCCAGGCTGTTTTCGGGGCATACTTGACCGACAGAATAAGATTCTTGGACTCCTGAGTTTGGGCTGCCTGGTGGTCGATAAATGATAGGTCCTGAAAGCGAACATCTTCAACTTTGGTACCAATGTACTCCTCAATCATGGTAATAATTTGGCGCCCGGTGATATCCTCTGGTCCGTTCAAGACGTATTTAGCCTTGTTGTGCGGGATAACATCATCCGCGGTCAAGAGGCGAGCTGCGAAAACTCCGACGTCATTCGAGTCGATGATGCCAACAGGCGCATCCTCTGAAGCCATAAGCCTTAGGGTATCCTGCTTCCCGGTCTTGCGGAAGTTCTTGATCAACTCGGCGGCAGGAGAAAGGTAGAATTGCGAAAAGACATTGGGCTGCAGCGAAGTCCATCGCAGACGTTCAAATTCCGGCGAGCTCAGCAAGGCCTCAATTGCCCAGTGCGTCCTTGGATAGTAGGCAGGGCAATCCGGACGCACATTCGCAGCGGTTGTTGAGATTCGTACGACATACTGAACGCCTGCTGTGAGAGCAGCCAGGTGAAATGCCGATTCTTCGGCGAATTGATTCGGGTGCACGTGTGAAGCAATGAAAGCTCTCACAACATTGTTGTGACGGAGCCAGTCCGGGGTGATCTCAGCCCAATTCTTTTCTGCTACTTCGACGTTGGGCAATTCGGCGAGCTTCTGAGCTGTAGCTCCGCTCGAGGAACGTGTAAGAGCAAGGATTCTGTGTCCGGAAAAGGTGGTGGTGGTGGTTTTCAGAAGTTCTGACATGGTTTCAACAACGGCTCGTCCGGTGTTGCCAGTGGCGCCGGCGACAAGGATGGTAGGAGCCATAGTTGGAATTGGTACAATGCAGACAAACCAGCGTAGGAATGAAGTAGCCTGGCTTAAAACATATTCCGTCCAAGGGGATGGTATTTCGCTATTTATCTTAGTAGACGAGCTACCAGCCATTAGGCCGATTGGTAATTTCCCCACAGCAGAGCTTATAAATCGAGGGGTTAACGTTTATCCAAAAGACCATTACAAACGACGTGTCCCATAGGAAGACTTTGCTGGTCCTGCCATTTGATACCCCTCCACTCCCATTGTTTCCCAAGCGTGAGTTTCCTAACATCAGCAGGAACTATGATTCTCGTATGCTTCATGATCATAAATAAAGTGTGCGCAATCTGAGCAATTCCTGTACTGCAGAGACTGTCAGCTAGCAAGGCCGCAGTTGAAACTTTCGTCCGCCACGACCTAGCCATAGTTGCTGCTAGATTGAGCAAAAGGGCCAGTTTCATATTAGTCTCTACTTCGACAACTAGCGCCGAGCACCGACGGGGCTGCAGAAGGACCCAGAGTCGAACGAATACTTGTGAGCGTAGTGGTCGTTGTTAAAGACGGACAAAGCCGGGAAAATAGCAAAAAGCAAGTTCGGGGGGATAGACATTCCTTCGTAAATCTACAGAGTAGAGCCCCACAAAAGAACCCTTGGATTTCTCTTCAGTCATAAAAGCAACGTCAAAAAAGCCGGCCCAATCGGGCCGGCCAGCGGGTCGGTACAGCCAGAGGTCACCATACCGGTCGATTTGCACCGACAGCGTGTACCGTCAAGTCCACGGTGCATCTTCTTCGGCGACGGCCGAATAAAACGACCGAGCGCTTCATGCAATCAATCCGAGTAACATCAGGACCGGGAATTTCCGTCGTCGCCGCTAGGCCTCATGTGAAGGTTAAGCTTAAAAAGGCGAAAACTGTCAGCCAGCTTACAAAGTCCACAACTAGGTCTAACTCTGACGCTATGACGAAAGGCAAAAAATTATTAGGTATGGTACTTTCTCAGTTTACGTTCCTGACAAACATAACAGCTATGCAGGAGCAGGCAGGGGGTGCGGGCGTTCTGGGGCTAAGAGACATGGAGATAGTAGGAAACAGGGCTACAACACGAGAAATATAGACAAAATAATGTCTACAGGCGCGGTTGATGCATCTCCAACCCAAGTATAAAAGACCTGGGGAACAGAAGTTCAAAGGTAATAATCTGTAGATGGATTGAGATGACCCGTAGGGTCAGATCTAGATACAAAACGTAACGCGAGGAGCAGAAGGAGGATAAGATCAGGGACTCCTTGCGATTCAGGGGTAAATATCAACAGTTACGTGCTAACGCATGTGACACCCCTTAACGACGTCCTAGTGCCGTGACACGTCCTGGCCGAACTGCTAACCAAATTTGGGACATAATATAATAATCCTGCCTAGGAAGACGAGTTCGTACTAGCCGTGACTAAATACCCACGAGGTTGCTCCGGCTGACCTTATGATAAGAATGGTAATCATTTTCGATGGAATACACGCCGCTTATATGAATCGACATTTGAGGTTACTATCATTTTAATTTCACTCATATATTAACTTCGAGAATGGGATACAGCAAGTAGTTTCAGAATCGCCTTGGCTCTTGATCGACCATGCGGGCGTCGGACGCTCCTATAACGCGGGCCATACGAGGAACCCGAGACTGTCTACGATTTTAAGTTTGAGCATAATTGTAAGATCTCTTCTCAAATCGCACCAAGTGGCCTCCAAAGTGGCGCATGGAAATTAACGATTATGAGGATCATCCTCATACATGTCACACTGAATCGGTGTTGCGGCATGACTGGGCTTTTTGGAAGTAAAGTTTATCTCGGACCAGATACCTGCTCGATTGCTTAATAAACTACATAAATGTGTCAGCTACCCCTTTGCCTTTAGTCAGCCTCTTGCTTCCGTGCTTCATTATTATTTCCTACCATTGTCACTCCTTAAACGCTTCCATGCATCCGATTAGTCTCTCGCTTTTATTATGGCTGGCCCTGGGCGTTGCCGGGCAGGAGTTTCCCGAAGGCATTTTGGGCTTCAACTCGGGAGCGACCAAATCCGATACGGACCCGAAAGATCAATACGATTTTGAGGAAGAATTCAAGACTGCGCAGGGGCTTCGGGGATCTCCTGGACTTTTCAACAGCGTGCGACTCTACACCATGATCCAGGCGGGCACTACGAACGATCCAATCTCAGCGTTTCCCGCCGCTCTTGAAACAAACACCTCAATGTTACTTGGAATATGGTGTTCTGGCACTGAGACCATCGAGAACGAGCTCACCGCGATGAATAACGCAATTGACACGTATGGTCAAAGATTCGCCGACCTCGTTGTGGGTATTTCCGTCGGCAGCGAGGACCTGTACCGCAGCTCCGAGTCGGGCGTGGAGAACGACGCCGGACTAGGACAGGGGCTGGACATCATGGTGCGGTTCATACGCGAGGTTCGTTCCGCCATCAACGGTACAATCCTTGGCAACAAGCCCGTTGGACATGGTTCCCCAGATTGAAATACTGATATTCAGGAGTCGTTGGCATGGGGGACCCTCGACCTCGCGACTCCAGGGTACCACCTATTACAGCCTGCCGTCCGGTTGGTTGCTATGTAACGCGGGTTCACCGCTGCGTTGTGCTCATGCATATGCCGGGTATAAGAAAAGCCAACGCGGCAGCAGTCGCCGCTAATCGTCAGGCAAGTTTCCCAAACGTCAAGCTTGCCTCATAGTAGGCATCAGCGGCGCTATTCCCTTCGGCCCCCAACGGCAAGGAGATCATTCTCGGCGACGTCATCATCAGCAATGGCGTCATCCAATATAATCTTGGACGACAGTTGTTTGGCGGCTTTCCTGCGCAAAGACTCGCTGCTAGACTCTTTAGAGAGTTTCGTAGCCGTTAGCTGCTAAACAGCCGTATCACATGTGAAGGAGCCAGAGGTGGGCACAATGCCGGTAGCTCCTACGTCAATATGCAGGCCGGCTGCTTGGTCGAGCACAAATCCTAGAATGTATGCATAGGTTGCCACGGTCGCTGTAGACTGAATCACTAGTTTGAAGGTCTCGGATCATGGCAGATTTGTGGTTGCGGAAGTTGATGTGCTCCAGCCGATACAGGCAGGTTCTGCGTCGATCAATTTTTGGTTTGAACCCCAACATCCAAGCGCATATCAGGCCCTGTTGTGAGCTGGCCTCCTGTATATGATGGGAAATTTGTGACAAAGCGGAATGAATCCCAGGGATGGGATTGCTCATTCAAATGAGAATGGAATCCACGACAACTGTGCGGGCCGAGGCAGTTGGCGCATTGCTCGGGGACGGTGCAGTCTCCGGAGTCGTGGCCGGCCTTGCCGCAGCGCATGCACAGAGGGCGTCTGTGGCAGGTGCGCGGCGGGTGGTAGTCCCAGCATACATTGCACTGCCTTGGCCGGTTGGTTTTCTCGATGAGCCTTGCTGGTCGGCTGCTGAAGAGGCGCCAGTATTTCTTGACTGGCTCGAGGAAGGATACAAGCAAGGTTTTCGTTAGAGGGTCGTCGGGTTGGCGCCGTGTGGGGCGTATGTTGACAGGTTTCAGCCCTGTTTGGATTTCAATTTCCTCGTTCATGGCAGCGTCGCTGTCCGCTTCGTTGCCATAGAGGCCGGTCAGTTTGCAGGGGTAATCTGAGACCAGGTAGGCAAACCATTCCTGTCTAGTCTCTATGGCGGCGGCCCCTAAGTCAGTTGCCCATTCAGTCTGTCTCTGCACGAGGAGGTCGCGGGTGGTTATGTCGGCGGTGAGGACGGCCCATCCGGACCTGACTTGGAGTACCCGCGGGATCTTGCGTGGGTCCACTTCGAGCTTCCGGGATATATGGGTCCGGATTGCATAGTCCTTGTGGGCCCTAGCCGGAGCTCCGGCGTCCAGCCGGATGAAGACACGGAGGTCCTTTCGGGGTGGGGCACCTACGGTCGGTTGTCCCTGGCGATAAGGGGGGTTTTGTTGTTGTTGATGATGATGTTGATGGTGTCGCGGTTGGTGGGCAAGGGCGTTGTTTGCGGCCGGAGGCGAGGCCGCGATGGCGCTGTAAGTAGGCACGGGAGCAGATTTGGCGTCAGTGAGCGCCTGATTCCAGGAGTCTAGGAAGCTATCGGCAAACTTTTGAGCGAATTCCCGTTCAGGCCCAGTGGTGAATTGTTTCGCTGCTTCTTCAAATTTAGCGCAGAAGGCCTGAAACACCTTCAACTTGGCATTGTACTCCTCCACACGGTCGCGTGCGAGCTTATTGGCTGCTTCAATAAAGGAGACTGGTTGCTGTTCAGTAGTCGGAGCAGGATCGGGGGAGGGGGCGGGACGGGCAAGCTGGGCTCCTTCCGTGGCCGCAGCAGTAGAGATTGCATTGAGTGGCGAAGACGGCGTTTGAGCCGTCCTCCGGAAGGCGGGCGGGACACCAGCAGGTCCGTTCAAGACAGCGGGGCTGTTCTGCAAGAGGGCAGTGCGGGCTCCTCGATTGAGATTGGCAGGAGTATGGATTCCCAGGTCAAAAGGATCCGGGATAACAGGCGGGTAGGAGGTGGCGGATGCCATCGCCGCCGCCATGGGCTGCGCGAAGCGCAGGATTGTGGTTGTTGCGGTGCACTTGTTAAGAAAAATGGTGTAATTAGGGCTACTTTCTTAACATCTGCGTGCTAAGAAAGTAAGATTACAAAGGAAGGTGCGTGGAAGGATTGGAAATGGCATTGTGCATATCTAGGGTGGCGCAAATGAAAAAAGAGGGGTGGGGGTGGTGCAGAAGTAGGCCATGGGCAATAATCGAAACAAACCATTGCCATTATCTGAGAGATTTAAAGACCGTACTGAGCAGCCACGTCTGCATCAACAATGAACAACATCTTGCCCTTAACCACACTTCCTGAGATCAGATCGTCATGTGCTTGTATAGCCTCGCTTAAGTGGAACAGCTTAGCGATAGCCGGCTCCAACTCTCCGCTCCGAACCTTTTCCAGGATGATGTTAAAATCAGCCAGAAAAGTACCCGGTTCCCATTTACCGTCTTGGTAATGATCCTGGCCAATAGCAAAGAACCTCATCCGCTCCTTAAGCCGCAACGCGAGGGTGTCCTTCACGCTTCGCGCGATCCCACTACCATCTGCCGAAATCTCCGACATGATACCAATCACAATGACCTGCCCGATCTCTGCCTTCGTCGCAGCCAGACTGTTTTGGAGACTCCCCTCGCTACAAACCGCATCATACGCAACGTCCACACCTTCGCCGCCCGTCAGTGCCCGAACTTGCTCGACAAGATCAGAAGCATTGCGATCAATTGGCTCCACGCCAAGAGATCTAACGTAGTCGAACTTGGAGGGCGAGCATGTTCCTATCATCTTGATGCCCATGTTGAGGGATGTGACCAGTTGTGCAGCAGCCGTGCCGACGCCCCCACTCACGGAGCCGATCAGTATGCTGGACCCAGGAGTGAGTTGGACACCGCTATGCTTAAGCATGCCAAAAGCCGTCAAGTAATTGAGTGGGAGAGCGGCCACCTTGACAGGGTCGTCGGTGGGCTTGATGGGTAGAAGCTCCGTGTAAGATAGGATAGCATGAGTCGCATGGGAGCGGGTGACGCATAGGGCGGCAACACGATCTCCAACTTTGACATTGCTCTCTTTCGGTACCGAATCGCCAAGTGCTATGACTTCGCCGACACAGTCGTATCCTGGTGTGAAGCCAGGTTTGGAGGTCTGGGGTACAGGATAGCCGCCTGTCCGTTGGATGTTGTCTGCGCCAGCGATGCCGGCTACGATTATGCGGACGAGAACATTTTCGCCAGAGAGCTCGGAAGTGGGATCCCAGGTCTCCCATTTTAGCACGGATGGAGTGCCAAATTCGGTGACTACCCAACGGCCTGGTTGATCAGGCGTGATGCTGGTATTGGGCATTGACAAGGTGAAAGGCATGATTAAAGCTGATAATTCCAAGGTATCAAGGACTCCAAGCTAGGCGTATGCGGTAGACTTGTAGGATAAGGAGAGGCGAAGGTGCCTTTATCCGTATTGGGAGCCTGGTCCTGATGTACAAGTACATAGTATGCGCCGGTCGGAAACTTGTCGGGCCCGAGCCCCCGTATGATTATAAATCTGATTAGTTAATTCATAAACCTGTGGGCTACCTCTGATGCTCCGGGTTCTGCACCACAAGTGCACCAAAACTACGTAGAAACATTAACACTTGCACACCATGTTGAAGAAACCAACGCCAACTGTCAAGAAGAGGTCGGGGAAAAGCACATACAGCTCGATCGAGAGTCGCGAAAGCGAAAACGACTGGTGCGACGATACGATGCAACTGAACCTACCGTTAGAGTTCGATCCATGCGTCCGTCTTTTTGCGCTGGCGTGTAACTCAGTGAACCGGCACCGGGACCGGAAGCGAAGCCGAAACCGAGACCGAAACCACCAAAACATCCCCACTGTAAATGCCGTTGCGTTTGCCCAACAAACACCAACTAGGTAGAGAACGAAGTGCTAGTCGAGAACCTTGTTGAGCCCTATCACTCAATATGGATCAAGCTTATTTGCGCCTTGGGGCTATGACGCCGATCGTGGCTCAATTCAGGGTATTCTTATGTCGGGGCCCCGAGTTACGGTAAGGCTACGCCGGCAGTCTAGACTCCGAAAGCAGCTTTGACTCTTGAGTCAGGCTAGTGTGAGGGCTGTGGCAGAGTTTCGCGTCTATCAAGTTGTCTCAGAATAGATTGTTGGTTTCGGCATTGCCTGGACTTGCTTTATAAACAGTGTCAAGGTCGTGAATACTGAGTCCAATATCATTCAACTCATCACCAGTCAGCTCATCAATCATCATCCAACCCAGCTCAACATCTAATCCACTAGCATCTACTGTGGGGGTCTCAAAAGCGACTGCCCCCTGACCCGCAAGTATCCACGGCTGGCTGGATGGGCATATGCCGGATAGTCGGGCTGCCTAGGAGTCTAACAGCAGCTGGGGTTGAATTTTGAAGGCGAAGGTCAGGTAGGAGAAAATGAAATCTGCTCATTACTAGCGTCTCTAAAACGCGGGCCGGGCTGTAATTCTTTGATATAATGTGAATTATCCATTTAGTCTCGGAGCTCTGCAGGACTTGGAATACTTTCGAAAGTAAGTCATCTATATAGCTTAATCGGCCATGCTTCGTTATAACTCTTTTCCGTAGGCTAGTGGATGAGAACGATGATGAGGCTCATGGACGACTCGTCCTAAGAAAAGTAAACAAAATTGGAGTTTGTTCGGTTATCCTTGCGGTCAATGACGGAAGTCAGGCTAACCTCATTCCTCTTTGTGTTTCCTCTGAGCCAACTCGTGATCGTCTTTCAAACAACGCCCTCCGATATTATAGCACTCTGAACATGTATGAAAATTCCCACTGTTGCAAACCCCGCATTCGTAGAAGATCTCATCTTCCGGAATGCCTAAAGTGCAAATATCGCACCATCTGGATGTCCTGTTATTAGATATCGGGCTTACCTCAATAAATTCGTCGTTGCCGCATACTGGCATGCCTCTCTTCCCCGCATAGTCAAGTAGCACTTTCTCAGTGTCGGTATTCCCGCGTCTTCTAGCCCACCACAACGAAGTGCGTCCAAAACGATCCCGAGAGTCGAAGGTGACTTGCCCAGTAGCCAGCAGCACTTTAACTATCTCTGTGCGATAATGTCGTGCAGCTATTGATAGCGGCGTTGAACCGTAATGATCTTCCTGGTCAGGATCAACGGAGTCATGGCTAAGTAATGTCATTGTAACAGTCTCATGTCCGTTCATGGCAGCCCACGATAGCGGCGTCCGACCATAGTCATCCTTCGGGTTCACATTCACGCCTTCGATAGTCAGCAGCAGCTTGACATCGGCCTCGTGCCCGTACTCAGCGGCCAACGATAGCGGCGTATGACCATGGTTATCCGTCAAGTCTACATCGACACCTTCGATAGCAAGCAGCAGCTTGACAACGGCCTCGCGCCCATAGTTGGCGGCCCACGATAGCGGCGTCCGACCACTATTATCCTTCAAGTGCACATAAACGCCTTCGATAGCCAGCAGCAGCTTGACAACGGCCTCATGCCCGTTCTCAGCGGCCAACGATAGCAGCGTCCGACCATAGTTATCCTTCGAGTGCACATCCACGCCTTCGATAGCAAGCAGCAGCTTGACAACGGCCTCGCGCCCGTTCCCGGTGGCCCATGATAGCGGCGTCCGACCATATTTATCCGTCGAGTCCACATTGACACCGTCAATAGCGAGCAGCAGCTTGACAACGGCCTTGTGCCCGTTCGTGGCGGCCCACGATAGCGGCGTCCGACCATTCCTGGAATCTTTGGAGTGCAAATCGCCAGCTTTGATAGCGAGCAGCAGCTTGACAACGGCCTCATGCCCGTTCGCGGCGGCCCACGATAGCGGCGTCTGACCATACTTGGAATCTTTCGAGTCCACATCGACACCTTCGATAGCAAGCAGCAGCCTGATAATGGCCTCGCGCCCGGTCCCGGCGGCCCACGATAGCGGCGTCCGTCCCTTCTTGTCTTTGGCGTCCGGGTCGACCTTGCCGGTGTCGAGCAGCAGCTTGACAACGGCCTCGTGCCCGTTCGCGGCGGCCCACGATAGCGGCGTCCGACCATACTTGGAATCTTTCGAGTCCACATCGACACCTTCGATAGCCAGCAGCAGCTTGACATCGGCCTCGTGCCCGTTCGCGGCGGCCCACGATAGCGGCGTCCGACCATGGTTATCCGTCGAGTCCGGCATGCTGATGGATGCAATGAGAAGGTCGCAGCAGATCAAGCCAATATCCAGAACTGACCTGTGAGTCTCGATAAAAACCCCGGCGATAAGACTTGGGGTCGCAAAAGAAGACGTTGTGGTAGTCACTCTCCTGTCACCGTGTATCGTTCGAGTCGCGCTGGATGAATCCGACGAGCTGAGGATGGATGGAAGCGTAGATATCGCAGTTGTGCCGATGAATGAAGGTTGACTACAGGCTGGCAAGACAAAGGGTTTACCATGAAAATGCTCTTCGCAAGTCTAGCATTTCCACTGAAACGAGGAAGAACCAGAGCTCTTAATCTTTTTCGTCTCTGAGAGGAGAAGGGCAACTGAGAGGAAATGCGAATTGGCTAAGAAGCGGTATGACTTCAGCTCGGCGTTGTGGCGCAAGGCTACGAGGCAGACTAGCCCTGACTAATCTTATTTTACCTCTTTCGTTCTTCTAAACATGCGCGGAAATTATTATTGCAGACGCCCAACTATTGTAGCTAAAAGGTGAGCTACCACTTAATGACTCTAGTCAACCCACTAATCGCATCGTATTGCTCGCAATTCGCAGAGCAAGCTGTTCATGTATGAGCGACCTCCCTTCGCTTTAATATTCACACAATGCAATCGTTCCGTGAATTCATGGGCTATAATTCTACCCTAAACTTCACAAGAATACCCATGCCAGTGCACAACTCGCGCCAAAGGCTAGGCTGATATGGAGGGGGGTGTGAGGCCTCAGACTCCACAACCTCATCAGTGATCTCATAGTCTAGTCCGTTCATGCACTCATCTTGCCGGGCTCGGACCAACATTGGGCCGAATTTTCATTTTTACATATTTTGCGAAGGGAAGACCAACGTAAGCTCCACCCGCTCTACCTGTGGAGGAAAAGGGGTGACGCTAATGTTCTGGAGCTAGAAAACCAACCGTTTTGCTCCCTGAATATGCCAGTTCCATGCTATATAACATGACAATAGCTAATGGAAGTCGCCCTCTCCCAACATATACAAGATCCACCCCTGTTTCCACCTAAAGACAATTGACACCGCCCTGGAATTGCACTACCCCCTCAAGTCAAATCACCTTTGCATCCATCGAAAAACCGACGAGTGTAAAAATGCGGCTGTCGGATTTCCCAAATGAATTGGTACTCTCTATAGTAGAGCGCTTGGACTCAGAGACAGACATAAGCTCCCTCAGCCGAGCAAACCGCTGCCTCTATCATCTCCTGGACAAATATCTTTACCATTATAATGCACAATGGGGAGGGAGCTCGGCAGTATTTTGGGCTGCAAAACACGGGCAGGAGACGACCGCTAGAAAGGCGTTGAATTGGGGAGCTGATGTTCAAGCTTGGGCGGGAGGTAGGACACCACTCATGGTGGCGGCTAAGGAGGGACACGAGGATGTGGTCAAGCTGCTGCTTGCTATCGAAGGTGTCGATGTGGACCCGAAAGATGGCTATGGTGTAACGTCGCTATCGTGGGCGGCCACTAACGGCCACGACGCTGTTGTCAAGCTGCTGCTTGCTATCGAAGGTGTCGATGTGGGCTCGACGGATAACGATGGTCGGACGCCGCTATCGTGGGCCGCCGCGAACGGGCACGAGGCTGTTGTCAAGCTGCTGCTTGCTATCGAAGGTGTCGATGTGGACTCGAAGGATGGCTATGGTGTAACACCGCTATCATATGCCGCCGCGAACGGGCGCGAGGGCGTTGTCAAGCTGCTGCTCGACACCGGCAAGGCCGACCCAGACGCCAAGGATAGAGACGGACGGACACCGCTGTTCTGGGCGGCAGAGAATGGGAGCGAGGCTGTTGTCAAGCAGCTGCTTGCTATTGAAGGTGTCGATATAGATTCGACGGATGACAATGGTCGGACGCCGCTATTGTGTGCCGCCGCGAACGGGCGCGAGGCCGTTGTCAAGCTGCTGCTCGACACCGGCAAGACCGACGCAGACGTCAAGGATGAAGACGGACGGACACCGCTGTCCTGGGCGGCAGAGAAGGGGAGCGAGGCCGTTGTCAAGCAGCTGCTTGCTATTGAAGGTGTCGATGTGGATTCGACGGATGACACTGGTGTGCCACCGCTATGGTGGGCAGCAGCGAATAGAAGCGAGGCTGTCGTCAAGCTGCTGCTTGACACTGGCAAGGTCGACCCGGACGTTAAGCATGTAGACGGATGCACGCTGCTGTCTATAGCAGCAGAGAAGGGGAGTGAGGCAGTAGTCAAACTGCTGCTTAATACCGGCAAGGTCGATGCAGATGCTAAAGACAAGGAGGGACGGACGCCGCTGTGGTGGGCGGCAGCCATTGGGCATGAGGCTGTTGTTAAGCTGTTGCTTGATGTCGAAGGTGTCGATGTGGACTCGACGGATAACGATGGTCGGACGCCGCTATGGTATGCCGCCGTGAACGGGCATAAGGCTGTTGTCAAGCTGCTGCTCGACAGCGGTAAGGCCGACCCGAACTCGAAGGATACCAACCATGGTCAGACGCTGCTATCATGGGCGGCAGCGAATGGGCGCGAGGCTGTTATCAAGCTGCTGCTCGATATCGAAGGTGTCGATGTGGAGTCGACGGATAATAATGGTCGGACGCCGCTATCGTGGGCCGCCGCGAATGGGCACGAGGCCGTTGTCAAGCTGCTGCTTGCTATCGAAGGTGTCGATGTGGACCCGAAGGATGACTATGGTGTGACACCGCTATGGTGGGCTATTGAGAACAGGCACGAGGTTGTTATCAAACTGCTGCTCGACCCCGGCAAGGCCGACCCGGACTTCAAGCATATAGATGGATGGACGCCGCTATTCGTAGCGGCAGAGAAGGAGGGCGAGGCAGTAGTCAAGCTGCTGCTTAATACCAGCAAGGTCGATGCAGACGCCAAGGACAAGGAGGGACGGACGCCGCTATGGTGGGCAGCAGCAAAGGGGAGTGAGGCGGTTGTCAGGCTGCTCCTCGATACCGGCAAGGCCGACCCGGACGTCAAGCACGTAGATGGATATACGCCGCTGTGGGTTGCGGCAGAGAAGGGGAGCGAGGCAGTGGTCAAGCTACTGCTCGACACCGGCAAGGTCGATGCTGACGCTAAGAACAAGGACAGACGGACGCCGCTGTCCATAGCGGCAGAGAAGGGGAGCGAGGCGGTCGTTAAGCTGCTGCTCGATGTCGAAGGTGTCAATGTGGACTCGAAGGATACCAACCATGGTCAGACCCCGCTATGGTGGGCCGCCGCGAATGGACGCGAGGCCGTTGTCAAGCTGTTGCTCGACACCAGCAAGGCCGACCCGGACGCTGAGGATAAGGATGGATGGACGCCGCTGTTTGTAGCAGTAGAGAAGGAAAGCGAGGCAGTAGTCAAGTTGCTGCTCGACACCGGCAAGGTCGACGCGGACGCCAAGGACAAGGACGGATGGACGCCGCTGTGGTGGGCGGTATCGAAGGGGAGCGAGGCGATCGTCAAGCTGCTACTCGACACCGGCAAGGCCGACCCGGACGCCAAGCACTTAGACGGACATACGCCACTGTCCATAGCGGCAGAGAACGGGACCGAGGCAGTAGTCAAGCTGCTGCTCGACACCGGCAACGTCGACGCGGACGCTAAGAACAAGTACGGACGGACGCCGTTACATGCAGCGTCAGATGAAGGGCACATCGAGGTGGTTAAGCTGCTCCTTGAGAAGGGAGTCGACGTTACGGTTACCGACAACACGGGATGGACACCACTACATGCAGCGTCATATAAGGGACATATCGAACTGGTCAAGCTGCTGCTCAGAGCTCCCAACATTCAAATCACTATGGCGGACAATAAGCGCCGGACAGCACTATTCTTAGCTTCTAGAAGCGGATATCATGACGTGGTGGAAGTTCTCATTACGGTTGGCCGGATACCCCTGGAAAGCACAGACTGGTATGGCTCAACAGCGTTATTTGCTGCAGTGAGGAACGGCCATGCCGACGTGGTAGAGCTCTTACTCGCCGCAGGAGCCATGGCATTTCAACTTCAAGATGGCTTCGGTCGAACCTTGACATGGTGGGCGCGGCACACTGGCAATTCTGGGGTCCTCCAGCTCTTGGTACAACATGCCAAACGGACTGGCAGCTCGATTCACGATGACTTGAATCCTATTGGCACCATTTCTATTCCGTTCAATCACGAATCTGCTTGGTGCGACGCCTGTACGCTGAGCATCTCGGATAGTTCCGTCTGCTATTGCAAGCTTTGTGATAGCGAGGATTTCGACTTGTGCGCAGAGTGCTTTAGCATAGGTATCAGGTGCCGGAATGGCATGCACGTACTGTTAAGCCGGACCTAACATTTCGTAACTGCTAACGAAGTAGAAGTATGTAGATGAGATGAATAAAGGGAAGAGCTTAAACAGGGATGACAATGTTATTGTACTTTTAGTGTCAGAAGTTCGTGGCTCAGAAGCATATAAATTATAAGCAAACCAGGATGATTGTAGGGAAAAAGGGACGGTGACTAACTCAGTTTTCTAAGCGACTCGAGGGCGTAAACACACGAGTTTTGTGATTGGCATTCAAAGGATAGCGCTGGGCGAGTCCAAGAGGCTCCATCGTATCTTGACTGTGATAATTGCGAGGTTTAAACGCAGCACGGTGGCGCCATTGATTGGAGGAGCCCTTGCTGAGCACACCGACTGGCGCTGGATCTTTTGGATATGGGATGACGCGGACGGCAGCTCGGGTCGGTCGATGGGGCAAGTGGATATGCGTATCGCCCAGGGAGATTTTCGCATTGTCGCCAAATTGGCCTATCATAGGGCAGTATCGTCGTACGCGCCGTCAATCAAAGCGCTCGCCCATGATCTGGTTTTGCACCGTCTCATCCTTTGAAGGTAAGGAAGGCGAGGGAGACGTAGACGGTCGGTGGAAGAGCACGCTGCTCACCGGGCGCATTCCCGGTGCTGTCGAAAGGTTTACCTCGGTGGCTATTTCCTTCTTGCTACAATACTGCCCAAAAGACCGCTACTTACGATGCAGCTAAGATAGCAGGTTTTAAAAACATTAGGCTTGTTGAGGAGCACTGATACTGATATGATATCGGTATCAATCAGGAGCGTGGGGCCCCTCGAGAAGATAAAATTTAAGAACATCTTAGTTGGCCTGACACTCGTAGAGAATTTGCGTGCTTACACTCATTTTCACTTTCTTGAACCGATGCTCAGCTGCTTTCGAAACTCGGCATGTGCGCTTGCCTTGACGACACGGGTCGCAGGAGTGGTTTTGAGGACGCATGGTGTTGAAAATACAGTTTAGGGCAGTGATATCGGCCCCCTTTTCGAGAAGCAGCTTGACCACCCACTACCTTCCCCTTAATCTTATTTCTCTTGGCACTCACTGTTAGTGTCCACACTAAAGCTACCACCAAAAGCTTAACAGCCCCCAGAACCAGCAAAACGTCAGACCAGCTACCCGTCATGGCCACAGAGCCAGACGCGGTGGCAGGGACGCCGAAGCGGCGGAATCCTGTCTATCAGGAGATTATCGACAGAGGGACTCCGATTATTCTGAGTTCCCCGACCCCATGCCAGCCTGCTCAAAAGAGGGCCCGACACACGCAGCCAACACCGATCGCAAGGCTGGATCTGCTGCGTACGACGGGAAGGTCCCAGAGGGCTACAGACATACACACCGGATTGGATGCCTCAATCCATGCCCATGCGAATACTGCGACGGACTCGCTGACCCAGGCCCTTGGAGAACAAGACAGACGTCTTAATGCTACACGAACAGTCCTTAAGCTTGTTGCCAGCTCCCTGGACAATATTACCGCCACCTGTGATCACGACCTGAAAGGCCATGCCGAGAAGATCATCACGCTCTTCACAAGCTTCCTCAAAGCCACGATCCTCGAACCAAACAACAACCCAGACGCCCTGGCCCCAGCCCCCGACGGGAAAACCTGAGCCCAAACGGCCCAGCCGACCCATGCGATGCAGCCAACACAGACGATACAAGAGTGTCAGACAATTGGCTCCACAGGGATCATTGATGGCACCAGTCAATTGATGAGAATTATCTAAAGAACAAAAGAAATTGAACAGTCATGTGTTCAAGCACAGCTATTTAAGCTCATGTCGTTAGGATTGGAGTCCTTGATGCGACAAGCCGGATGTGAAACCGGATACACGACCCCAAGGTACGGGCCGCGTTTCATATCCGGTCGCACGGCTCTCTAAAGCACAGTGGAACCTGGTGGTGATATGTGACAAAGAGCCATCCCGGAAGAAAGCCCAACACACTGAGGACCTCCGTGTCTTCGCACGGATTCCGGACGAGTACCGAGACGAGGTAAAGGCACATACGAACTTTGCCCTACGACATACAATCTGCAAACAACTAAGCATCCCAATCGCTGACATCCCGGACGTACATCACATCGCAACCGGACTTGCAATTCGACCTAAGGACCAGGCAACTAGAGCCAAGATCCTAGCGAAAAAGGACCTTATAGGCAGACACCTGAAAGCTACGAAACTCGAAACACCGGAAACCTGGTACACATATGCGGTCGCCCACTGCCCAAAACAGATCCCCGACTATACAGGAGGAGACCCGATTGCCACAGAGACACTCATCATGGATGAGATCTACGCACAGACCAAGGCCAAGCCTAAGAGCGCCCGGCCCTCATATATACCCGACCCCACAACGAATCCCGAACAAGATACCCAGACATGGATTGTCTCGTTCCTGCAACCCGTCAAGCACTTCCGGCTCTTCGGATCCAGCAGCCTGGCAAGAACAATCGAGAAGAAGTTTATGCCGACGCGACACAGCCCTGGATGCCAGGGATATCACACCGACCGTTTCTGCGGAAGGAACCCTCGATGCGGACACTGCGGAGAGACAGCTACAGAAGACAAGCCCCACGCAGAACCCTGTAACAAGCCAGCCAAATGCGCTAACTGCTATGGGCCAGCACCAGCAGACCACGAAAGCTGCCCTGCTAAACCTATTCGGAAGAATGGCAAGCTACAGAGGCCTACAAAGAAAGAACTGGCAGCGATCCGACGCCTCGGACGCAAGCTTAAGTCAGAGTTTTCCTTACGAATCTCTTTCTCTCCTTGTAAACAATCATTTTACCCAAGTCGCACTCGACCTCGTTCGTGCTCTTGTCCCGTCACAGTTGGCGCAGGCAACGCCAAGGGCTGACCTTCCCAGGCCGCTAGTCTCATTCACGTTTTGTTCGGTGATTAGGGAAATCGCCACATCCGTCAAGTGCTTTACTGCGTAGTACAGGGGGCAAGGCGGAATGGTCTCGGCCTCTTTATCCTGTTGTTCTTCATCCTCTGACTGTGAACGGCCTCTAGTAACTGGATTCCAGCTATCTAGTCCAGGATGCTATATACATCAAAGATGAAGAAGAAAGAAAGAAGTTCCTAAGTGCCCCTGAGCTGTGGAACGATTTCCCATCCCTGGCGCGCACGAGCCAAGTACGTCTTGCGGCACAGCCGCAAGGATATGGGCCCTGGCCCGTGACATACCCGCCCGCATCTTCCTCTCGATTTGTCGCCCGTATGCTTGCTTAAGAGGGCCAAAACACCCCACATCGAGAGGCTGAAGGATGTGAGATGAATGAGAAGGCATACAGAGCGTGATGATCTTGTTGTCTTTGCAGTAGAGCTCGAAGTCGATGGAGAGGTGACTTTCGTGGCCATCTAGGATGAGGAGGCGATATTCGCCAGTTGTGCGCGGCTTGGTGTGCTTATCGAAATGCTGGACCCATTCTAGGCCTCTCTCGTTTGTCGTCCAGCCATTTTCGGTCGTGGCGAGGACCCAGTCTTGCGGTAGAGGGCTATCTTGGTACCATGTCGAGAGGTGATATTGACCCGCAACAATGATGAACGGCGGCAGCCACCATCCTTGGGAATTGATGCCCTGGACTACTGTAGTCCATTCCCGGTTTCCAGGTTGAGCCAATTTCGCATTGGAACGTCTTTCCGCGCCTGTGACGACCATACCTGCGAAGATAATTCCCATCATAAAGCCGGTCTCGTCAAAGTTGTAGATATCCGACTCTACGATGCCATATTTGGCGATTGTGTTCTGCACGAGGACGAACCAGCCACGAATAACCTCTGGATCTTCGCATTTGGCCCTCTTGTAGTCGTACCTCCGATAAGAACGCGTCTTTAGCTCTGGTTGCCGCTTGACAAAGTTGGAAGCCCAGCGCTTGCCGACGGGAGGCGCGTCGCGGTCGGCGAGCAGCTTATTGGCCATATCTTCCACGTCGCGAAGGCGGGGAGGAAACGATCGCGAATCTAGGTCGAGAACGTATTGAACGATTGTTGACTCCTCCAAATCCGTTAGTTTCCTGGAATTGGGTATGATATCGCGTCGAGAAGATTGGCCGCGTCGCCGACGAGCGAGGGTGCTAAAGTCTACTGTGTAAGCCGCTGCGGCAGCTCGTATACTTAGATCAGGGTCATTTCAAGAGCCTGAAGGGCTAGGATTAGCTTGGCTTCGTCACTTTTCTTCCGCATTTTTAGTTATAGAAAAAATCGCAATTAAAGTTGAAAAAGCGTGGGGACGCGCTTGGTGTGGCATTCGCTTGTCTGTGGCACTCGCTTATCAAGTACGTTAACTCTATAAAATACTTTTTTAACAGATCCAATAAGACTTTCTTAGAAAATACTATACTTAATTAATATAATGTAAGAATTATAGCTATTTTAGGCTTAGTTTGGATTTTAAAGAAATTTTTAAAAATTGCGATTTAAGGTGTAAAACTAAATGATCCGCAAACCTGTTTGATCCGTATGCTTATCAACTACGTTATCTAAATTGGAAAAGCAACTTAGCACCTTAGCTTTATATAGTAAATATACCTAACCCTGTCCCCCTCGCCCCCCTCGTCCGCTTTCTTGTACGACATTCACTAACTGTCGTGGGATCCCCGCGTGCACCACCAAACATACGCCCGGATCGTCGATGCCCATCCCCAACGCATTCGTCGCCGCTATCCATCCCGCCCTGCCCTCCGTGCTGATCCTCCATTCCTCCATCCGCCGGGCCTTTTCCCACGCAACCCAACATCGCCGTGATCTGTTCTACCCTCTTGATCGTCCCCCCGTATATGATCACCTTGCCCCGACTATGCGTTGCCATCCACGCCCGCACAATCTCGCACACCCGCTCCGCAATCGCATCATCCTCTTCGCCCTCTTCCTCCCCCTCCCCGTTCACCTTCACCTTCGCCTTCGCCTTCTTCTTCCTCTTCTTCCCTCCCCCCTGACCTGCCTCCTCCCCGTCCTCCAAAATGATCACCCTATACCGGATGTTCGGTCGCGTCGTCGGCTCTCGGAACATCCGTACGCGCTCCGGGATGAACCGCAACGCGGCGAACAATGCCTTCTCCTGCGACGGCTTCAACGTCGCCGTCAAACATATCACCGGCACCCCAAACTCCTGCATCGCCTGTCCCAACCGGGCCGCCTGCGGTCGAAACGTCTTGGAACACTGCAACACCGTGTGGCACTCGTCCACCACGATCCGGTCCAACTTTTGCTGCCCGTGCATGCGCTCGACAAATGCCCTGAACCCCTTTGTTACCGCCGACTCGGGCGTCACAAACACCAACGACGCCGCCCGTTGCACGCCCCGGCTGCTCCACACGTACGAATCGATGCCCATCTTCGCACACCGCGCGTTCATGTCGTTCTCCAACGCCACCAACGGCGTCACCACAATCGTCATCCCGTCGGGCGTGCAATACGCCGGCAACAAACGTCAAACTCTTGCCCCCTCCGGTCGGTGTGATTTGCACAATCGGCCACTCGCCCCGTACCACGGCGCGTATGACGGGTTCCTGCAACCCCCGGAACGCAACGGCGGGCCCCATCATCTGTTGCAACTGACCCTGCATATCCATGCGGTGCAACCGTCCGAACCGCTTCCGCCGCACATCCTCCCGGTCGGCGTCAAACATGCTCCGGCCCCGCTTCGCCCCGATGCTCCACTCCGTCCGGTCCTCCGCTCCCAACCCGAAAAACTGGTGCCACTGCATGCTGACCTTGCGGAACTGCTCTCGGCTGCGCATCGTGCCCAAATCGCCTTGCCCAAACATCCGCGCGTATATCAACCCCCCACGTGCGACCCGTGCCCGGCTTGCAAATCGTATATGCTGTCGACCAAACTGCTGATCCATTCGTCCTCGCCGTCGTCGAACCCGTCGCCGGTGCCGCCGCCAAAACACCTTGTTGAAATACCGGTTGGAAATGCCAATCGCAATGTGCCTCCACACGCTAATGTTCAACTCGTGCCCGGAATACTCGGCGCTGTACCGCTGCAACACGCGCCGGGCTCGGTCACTTGTCCATTTGGGCTCGTGAAACCACTCCATAACGCGGCCTGTATTTTAGTAAATTACAGCTAGTTACCCTTTGAACAGTAGGATCAAAGGTCAGGTAAACGATACTGAGCAGCAGCAGTGTGTTGATTGATTGTTGTCTAAAGTGCGAGGTAACCTAGCCGACATATTTCTTGAAGCAAATGGTTGTATTACTAAGTACAGTTGTTTCCTGAGGCTCGTTGAGATCATGCCTGGCCTGCGCCATCGGCATTCCTGTCGAGGAGTAGCTGAACGATCTTCTCGTGGCCTGCTGCCGATGCCGCCTGCAGAGCGCTTCCATATTCTCCACCTTCCGCGTTGACGTCGGCATTGTTCTCGATCAGTAGCTGAACGATCTTCTCGTGGCCTGCTGCCGATGCCGCCTGTAGAGCGTTTCCGAAGTATCCACCTTGCGCGTTGACGTTGGCATTCTTATTGATGAGTAGCTGGACGATCTTCTCGTGGCCATGTGTCGATGCCGCCTGCAATGCGTTTCCGTAGTATCCACCTTGCGCGTTGACGTCTGCATTCTTGTCGAGGAGTAGCTGGACGATCGTGTCGTAGCCTGCTGCCGATGCCTGCTGTAGAGCATTTCCGAAGTATCCACCGTGCGCGTTGACGTCGGCATTCTTATTGATGAGTAGCTGGACGATCGTGTCGTGGCCATGTGCCGATGCCGCATCTAAAGCGTTTCCGTACTCTCCACCTTGTGCGTTGACGTCGGCATTTTTGTCGAGGAGTAGCTGGACGATCTTCTCGTGGCCATGTGCCGATGCCGCCTGTAGGGCGTTTCCGAAGTGCCCACCTTCCGCGTTGATGTCTGCATTTTTGTCGAGGAGTAGCTGGACGATCTTCTCGTTGTCTCCTGCCGATGCCGCCTGTAGGGCGTTTCTGTACTTTCCACCTTGCGCTTTGACGTCGGCATTCTTCTCGATGAGTAGCTGGACGACCTTCTCGTGGCCAAATCTCGATGCCGCCTGCAGAGCACTTCCAAGGTATCCACCTTGCGCGTTGACGTCGGCATTGTTCTCGATCAGTAGCTGAACGACCTTCTCGTGGCCTTCTGCCGATGCCGCCTGTAGAGCGTTTCCGAAGTATCCACCTTGCGCGTTGACGTTGGCATTCTTATTGATGAGTAGCTGGACGATCTTCTCGTGGCCATGTGTCGATGCCGCCTGTAATGCGTTTCCGTAGTATCCACCTTGCGCGTTGATGTCCGCATTCCCATCTTGAACATCAGCACCCCATCTTAACGCCTTTCGAACCGTCTCCTCTCGCCCTTGTCTTGCAGCCCAAAATAAGGCCGAGCTCCCACACCATCGTGCGTTGTGACGATAGAGATGCCCGGTTAAGAGATTATGGAGGTGGTGATTTGCTCGGCTAAAGGCGCTGATGGATCTCTCCGAGTTTAGGTTCTCCAAGATAGACTCGAGCAATTCAACTGGCAAATCAGGCAGCGGCATTATCTCGACTTTGTGATGGACTGCAGTACAACTGGAGGGTGAAGCGAACCCGGATGTTAGGGGTATGACAAGATTTGGGCACAAATGACAATTCGGAAGAGACTGATTACCCGTAAAAACTCGGCCAACTCGAACGCTTAGCGTGAGACTAAAAGTCTGGGCACCCCACATTAATGCAGATCTATTCCACATACAAACTAGCATACAAACCTGAACTGAGGGGTAAGATATCAGACATGTGTAGTGTCGCAGAATTTGCATCCTTCTGCCACACGCATTCCTTCACTTTCTCGCTCAATTGAAGCCGTCACAGAGCCGTTTTTTTTTTCGCATGATGCCTCCTCTCCAAGAGGTTGACCCGAATATCATGTCACATTCAGTATATCTACAATATTTGCACTACGTCCTAGCGGAGTGCGCATTCCCTTTTAGCGTAGCTGGCAATGCGACATATCACTTCTTGGACTACGCCGGCGCGGTCTAAGAAGCGTGGTCCTAACAAAACTCCTCTCAAGGATCGACATTTCCGAGTTTCTAAACCAATGCTTCGTCAGCAACGCTCGTACACAAAGAGGAAGAAAGAGGAGGTTGTTATGTGGTTAATTCATCATCGAATTGATCACAATGGTATATTATGCGTTCCAAGCTTAATGGATGCCGCAACACACTTCAAGTACAGAGCATCTGATCGGGTGGTTACGTGGGGACATACAGGGTCCGGCCTATCGATCGCCGAGCGGTGGCCGGGCACAGCCCGAATGGGAAGGCGGTCAGGGACGCCTTTAACCCCTAACCAACGCCAAGATAGCTCAGCAAAGGAGAGAGAGAATATACACATACACATCGACCAACGGCTAAGTCATCTGAGTGCCACGCTAGCTTTCCGACAATTTGCACCACGCTGGCCGGGGCTTGAAGACGAGCTTTATAAGCTGTTCCAAGAGCGAAGAGCCAAGTCCAGAATAGTGACGACTTCTTGGTTCCGGGCAAAGTCAAGAGCGTTATTCAGAGACTTATACCCCAGTTTCCCGAGACCTTTCACTTTCTCTACCGGCTGGTATCGCGGCTTTCTTCGGCGTCATAACATCGTAAAGCGCGAGGTTACAAAGCAGTCAACCAAGCAGGCTTCCTAACCATACGCCATACGCCATACGGACCTGAATGGTTTATGGTCTATGATTTATTCTCGTATGGCGAACTAAACCATATATTGCCCATACGGCAAATGACGTCAAACCGGTCAAGGGCCCACATCTTCCCCTAGAGCGCTGGTGCTTCCCTCCTCTGCCATGTACTCGTATTGTTCAACCTCGTCTACTTGTAGCCCTGCCGTTATACCGCTGCGAATCCAGCTCTTTAAGCACTCCCCCTTTTCAATTGTCGATGCTCCAAGGAGCATTCGATCCCACGAAATTGTACGCCGTGCTCCAGAGAATGTACGCTCAGGGTCAGCAGACATGGCGGGTATTGAGAGAATGTCTATTGCCATCTTTGACAGTCGGGGAAAGCGCTCCTTCTGCTCATCGCGGAGCCACCAGGCAAGGGGGGAGCAGTCGATTGGAATGGGTGGCTGGGAGGTGTAGGTTTCGTATTCGTCAACGTCGGGCCAAGGTTCGCAATGAGCCAAGCCAACCAAGCTCAAGCTTGCAAGCCAAGCCTAACAAATTAGTGGCCAAGCCAGGCAAGCCTTCCTGTCCCCGGCTTGCGAGGCTCATGAGCTTTTACTGAGGCCTGGTTTTCCCCACATATAGGGTCCTTTGCAGGGGTTGAAGTCTCGTGATACCCCTATTCTAGTGGTTTTCTGGCGTTCCTACTGACCTTGCTGCTTAGTTAGCCACAAATTCCTGCAATTCTTCCAATTTGCCCTCATCTGCCTTCCAACCCACCAAACTGAACGACCTGCCTACTTCGTCACTTAGCAACAACGCCACCAATTGCTCAGCTTTTCTGAAGAAACCATGTCTGCACCTTCTTCAGCCCTATCCTCACCTACCCCCGAAATTTCGAACGAATCCGGTTCGAGCCACGATGCCTTTTCGAACCTGAGACGTGCTGGTTCCATTGCAGGCTCCCTAGAAGCCCAGAGGGCGGGCCTCAACTCGGACGATATCAAGGCAGCCAAATCGATCGAAGACCTCCCTAAGCTACGATTGACCTTCCGGCAAAAGGCTCATGACTATGTTCTGGAGGAATGGCTACACAGGAAGCGAGGCAGAAGCTCTTGGATCCAAGGGCATGGCACCCAGCTCATCAGAGTGCTTCCAGATGGCCAACAAATTGATGTCTTCGTCTACGGGCACTACGATTCAGCTAGAATAACCCGCCTCTTCGAAGGAGATGCCACAAGCGCTGCGGGGAGGCATCTGAAGAGTCACCACCGTATATTTCCAGATGGGGAGGACTCTGAGGAATCTCCCTCCCCGGCAAAGAGACAGGCAACTCTGGACTTCTCAAAAAGCCGCGCGAAGCCTTCTAAACCTCCTATCCTTCGTACGGCAGCCGATACCTTCAAGCACCTTCTGCTAGGTTGGATAGTTGACGCAGATATCCCTTTCTACGGCATTGAGCACCCCCTTTTCCGCCAACTGCTTCTGCTTCTCAACAAGGACTTTATTAATCAATGTCTCCCTCAGAGCTCTAATACAATTAAGACTTGGACCATCACGGGGTACGAGATTCGCAAGACAATTCTGAAAAAGGAGATCCAGGCTGCCAGAAGCAAGATCCACGTCACCTTCGACCTCTGGACGTCCCCAAACATCCAGGCTTTGCTTTCCATTATAGCACACTTTGTTGACGCGTTTGGGAAGCTCCAGGTACGTCTATTATCATTGGAGCGAGTCGAGGGCAGCCACGGTGGTGAGAATCTAGCCCGGATCATGCTCCAAATCTTCAAGGACTATGACATCACCAAAAGTCTTGGTTTCTTGACTTCTGATAACGCAGACTCTTGCGATACTGCCGTCAGGGCCATTGTCAAGTCCCTAAAGCCCCAGTTAACAGATCAACAACAAGAACGCTTCAAAAAGCAAGTTCGAATCCGCTGCTTCGGCCACATCCTCAACCTCTCTGCGAAGGCGTTTCTCGAGGGAGAATCTTCCGATATGTTCGACGCAGCCTACAACAAGGACAATCTTGACGTGGAAACTGAGATCAGGCTCATCAAGGAATGGAGGAAGTATGGGCCAGTTGGCAAGCTCCATAACACTGTCCATTTCATCCGCCGGTCTCCCCAACGGAGGGACACCTTCCTAGGGATTACTAGTGGCCGTATCAGTTCCGAAATATTGAGAGAGTTGGGGCTCTGGCTAATCGAGAAGGACGTAGTGGGATTGATGGTGATAGCGGACAACGATACGCGGTGGAATTCGATATTCCTCATGATCCTTCGCGCTGTCAAGCTTCGGGACATCCTTTCCACCTTCTGTATGATCAGCAGAGGTGATGAGAAGGCTGATAAACGAATCCCTGAAGAAGATGTCCTCACTAGTGAGGACTGGGCTGTCCTCTCTGAAATCCTCGAAATTCTGAAGCCCTATGTGGACTATACCAAACACTTCGAAGGTAGGGAGGCAAGGTTCGCAGAGGTTATTTCCACGACCCACTGCTTGCAGGACCACCTCAAGGAAATGCAATTGCGCTATAGCGAACGGCTTGTTGGCGTCCCTTTCCCTATCCCTGAGGTCTCTCTGGAAGAACCTTCCTTTGAACCCACAGATTCAGCTCAGTCTTGTATTGTGGTTGAAGGAGACGAGTCCCAAATGCCCAGACGCTCCCAACGCAATGTTGGGCCGCCTACCTATCTTCAAAATTACGAAGTGGACTTGCCTTCTCAACGACAAGCCAGTTGGCGTCAAAGCACTCCCGAGGCAACAAGATCCCCTCAGGAGCTTGAACTAACTGATCCAAGCCTGAAGTATATCCAATACTCCCTTGAATACGCCTCTAAGAAGCTCGAAAAGTATAGGCGGTTGATGGAAGAGACTGGGGTCTATTGGGCTGCTATGATATTGCACCCGGAGCACAAAGCTCGTTGGATCGAGATGAACTGCCCAGGCCGCAAAGAGGGAATTCTGGCAGACTTCAGGGCTCTATTTAATGAGCTCTATTCTGAGAAAGCAGTGGCAGGGACTCAGGATCGTCCAGAAAGGAGCCAAGTCAAGACGACTAAAGCTCCTTGGTTATATAAGCCTAATTATTATCAACAGCTTCAGCCCCGACCAACTAACGAAATAGAGGACTACCTTTCTGATCCCCCGCAGCCCTTCGACGAAGACAGCGAAGGAGAGTCTAGCCGTCTGTTTAACTGGTGGATTGAGAGGAAGACAAGGTTTCCGAGGCTCTATCGAATGGCAATAGACTTCTTATCAATTCCAGCCATGTCCTCAGAATGTGAGAGGTGCTTCAGCCTTGCAAAGCTTCAAGTTTCTTCGCAAAGGCACCGCCAACACCACACAACAATCAGGTGTTGTCAATGCCTGAAGAACTGGGCCAGGCTAGGCGCGTTCGACTGGGGGACCTTGGGGCTTTGTCAACTAGATGACCTACTTCAAATGGGGCAAGATTGAAGAGAAATGGACGTTTCTGGCACTTCTGAGAAGCCTGGGGCTTGCCAGCCTAAAAGGCTTGCCAAGCCTCGCAAGCCAAGCTTTCCTCAGAATCTCGCAATCAAGCCAAGCCGGTCTTCTAGGGCGGCTTGCTTGGCTCATTGCGAACCCTGACCCTCCCTGTGTTATCATGATGGAGTTTGACAAGTACAACGGACCGGTGTTCCTGACCACCCCTGATGGCAGGAAGATTGTCCCGATTCTCCCCGTAGAGAGGGACTTCCTCATCGGAGCTACTCTCTGCGCTCGCACTCAGTTCCCCCCTGATCGTATGCTACGCTATTACTGTCCACAAGTCACAAAGCATCACAGAAAATATGATCGTTACCGATCTCTCCTGCCGGGATTTCCAGACTGGGTTAAGCTACGTGGCTGTCTCTCGTGTGAAAACGCTCGAGGGCTTGATGTTGGATGCCCCATTTGATCGCAATCACCTGATTTACGCGTATCCCCCGGATGGTATGAAGATGAAGATGAGGGATCAGCAGCTTCGGAGACGACAGGTTCTTACACGGAATCCCTACAAGACAGACCACGGTTCTGCATAATTCCAGGTGATTCTGCTCGCGACAAGAAGAAATGTTAAAAAAATTGCTCCATTGCCTAAATAATGTCATGGTTGAAGATAATTGCTTGGCCCGCGGACTCTCAGCCTTCGGCTGATTGTACCCCTTGCACCACCGCTCTAAAGTGCAAGGGGTGACGTAGTATTTTATTTTGATAACTGTTGATAGTTGAGCCTTTGTACTGTGTAGGCGACCTGAGGGCGACTTGAAAATTGGTGGAGATATGTGAGAACTTTTGCCTGAAACCCATAGTACGTCCTACACGAACTGTGTACTAGCGGGCACACGGCCTGACCGACAGCCAATAGCGACGCCCATTGCCTACATCTACACGACCCTCCATCTTAATATCCCCAACGTCGACGAAATGGTAGGGTCTCCTTCTTCAGAAGGAAAAATAGTCCAGATTGGCCGATGAAGACTGACGCCAAATTCAGGGGCTCCCATAGCGGCCCACTGCGTCGAGCAGCCCCATGCTTCTCAGAACTCCTGGCCATCGTCGCCAGCCTTCCAGCCAGTCAATGGCCCGACTGTGGAGCTGCTCGAAATGTCTTTGGGACCCAGTCCACGAACGAAGTGCCAAGTTTTCTAAGGAGCACGACCGTTTCTCAAGCTATAATAGATGGAATCCGAGATGTCTGTGTGTTGTAGACGTCGTCAGTCATGACCGACTCCAAGAGTATAAACGAGTGAAACAACTCACCAACTCGTCGACATCATCATCTTCGTTTCCTCCATCTTCCTTGCCATTCGTCCCTAGGAAACCCCCCAACCGCACGATAGTGATCATCATGAGCGTCACAATCACCGCCCGGGCCCATCCCTCCCTCTCTACTACTTCCAGACGCCCGGGTTAGCCTCCGCGCCAGATCGGCTCTCTCCGCCCTCGCATCGCGACAAACACGACACTCGCTTTGAACCACCTCCCCTGTCACCTTCGACACGAACTTGCCGCACATACCATCCCCCACCACTTAAAGAATCACACCACTTAAAGCATAGCACAAAAAATCATCGCCCCATACAAAAACCAATATTTAATGCACGCAGAAACCAACCACCTTGTCCATTCAAAATGAAGCCACTCGGATGTTCTATAGAGAATTGCTTGAATTTTACTCTCTGCGTGGTTTTTTGACCTCCCGACCGCTCCGTGTGCGCTGGCAGTGCTTTGTTACGACCATAAAGTCCTCACTTTCGTCCTCTGACCTGACACCCACCTCAATCACCGACTCGACCTCCTCATCCACATCCACCTCTATTTCTGCCTCCTTTGAGTCATGAAGAGCTTCTCCAGCCGCTAGAGCCTCCGCTAGAGCCATGAATCGTCGATTCGGGTTCGGTACCGCCTTTCTTTTCTTCCCTCGCCGCACTTGGGCCATCTGCTCCTCGAGGCCAGTAATCCGCCCATTCTGAACGGCCACCTTCATCTCTAAAGCTTCTAACCCCCTTGCGATCTTACTGTACTTCCGCCGGGTCGGACGACTTCGGTGTTTGGCCATATCCCTCACTTGCCGGCTCGTTTTCGGCGTATCATCTGAGTGCAGTTGAGGAGGGCTGGGCGTCTCGAACCGTTCCGTCACTTTTTCTTTGTCCGGTTGAATTTCCGGATGTGTTAGAGCTTTGTGGCGGTTTATCGGCCAATTTCCAGTAAACCTCCAGCCAGATAAGATAATATCCTTCCTCATGCCTGCCTCCCTGGCTTTCGCGTATGCCCGAATAAAGTTGACTTTGTCAACCGGCGCAGAATCGGTCAAACTAGCCAGCTTTTGGAGTTCTTTCCGATACGCACCTTTGATGACATTAAAAACTCCATTATCTAACGGCTGCAAACCATGGGAACAGTGTGCTGGGAGGTAACAGCAGTAGACATTGTTCAGAAAGCACGTGGCCATCCACTCGTCCTGACTGCTCGTTAGCGACCCTATAGCCGGTGATTCTGCGGCGAAAACACTCAAAGACTCACCTGTGCATGGCTTCCGTGACCATCAAGGATAATAAGTCTCGCATCCGATGCATCACGAGGCTCCGTTTGAGGTAGATAGACGTCTTTCAACCACTCGAGAGCTATGTAGTTGTCGGTCCAGCCGTTCGGTGATGTGATGTAGTGCCAGTCCGCTATCAATTCGAATTCGTTGAGAAACCACTGCTTCTGTAGCTCCTTTCCTTTAAAGATAATTCCCGGTTTTAAAGCACGGCCAGTTGCGGTGATAGCCTCAATAAACGAGGTCCAAGTGCGCGACTGGACGCCCTTCAACAGCGCCTTCTTCTTCGGGTCAGAGCTCCCGATTACGAGGCTGTCCAAGCCTTATGGACGACCAATTAGTTATGACCTACAAAAGCCCGTAGGGAACTTATAGAGGACCTACCGAAACCCGCCATTATGCCGCCCTCGTCCACGTTAACCGTGTTCTCAGGCTTGATCCAGCCGTACTCGGTCTCCCGGATATCGAAGTACCAATTGACCGACCTTGGTGTGAACCCGTTAAACCTGGCGGCTTCCTGGCGTTTCCCAAACTTGGTAGATAGTTTTGAATGACGCTTGATGAACCTGGAGGACCAGTTTTTACCCAATGGCTTATTATCTCCCTGTTGACGGAGGAGGGCTTCGACGCAGCTTCGAAGTTGGCTATGCGTGAGAGCGTAGCCCAGGGACTCCTGCTGCAGAAGCCAACGAACGAGGCGGTCCTCCTGACTGGGAGAAACACGTTGGTGAGGGTGGGTAGACTCTTTCCTGCTCTTCTGGCCAGAAAGTCTTTTCGAGAGGACTGGTTGAGGCACCCCGTACTTCTCGGAGGCCTGGTACTGTGATAGAGAACCGTCGGTAATATCGAATATAGCATCAATAACGTCTTTTTCGGTATAAATATAGCGTCCCATTTTAGAGATATTTTTACGGCTGTAGACTATGTAGAGAGTCTTCTTAACTTTGTGGGAGTGGAAAGGTGAAAGAGCGAGATATGTAAATTTTTCAAAGTCTTGAAACCCTTATGAAACGTCAAAAAGTCGGAAGAAAAATGGCCCGGGGTAAGACAGCACGCAAAAAATAATGCACCGCAAGTTTTTGTTTTCGTGAATGGTTTCATTATGGCAAAATGCGGTGCAAATAAAATCGTAGAATTTGCATGGGGCGACGATTTTTTGTGCTATGCTTTAAGTGGTGTGATTCTTTAAGTGGTGGGGAATGGTAGCACAACACGGCGTCATCCCCACGAGCTGCTCGCCTACACGCCGCCCGCATGCCTGGCAGATGAGCGTGCCCAAGTTGGCAAAGCACATGCTGTTCCATTGGTGTATGCGCGTGCGTGTTCTCAGCGGGGAAGGAAAAGGGTTTTTTCAATTCTTCTCACCAGTCTTATATTTTAGGTAAGACGAGGTCAAGCAGCGGACTTCTTAAAGGTGGTGGGGTATTGCCACGGGGAGCGAAAGGAGGCCATTGACGATCCAGAGATCAAGGGTTCGTCGTGGCGAGGCGGCTGGAGGGTCCAGGCTTGGAGCATATGTTCCGGCACGTGAATCTAGGACGCGGAGCCTAACCGAAATTTAGCTATGCCGTGATTTATGTGGGCAACGACCGTCAACTTGGAAAAGTTCAGGATCTTGCCTGACTGATACTGGCTCCTGGAATCATTAGTGGCGAAGGCGAACAGCTAAAATGAGTCAGGTTACTTTCTTGCACGTTAATTGTCACCGGCTGGGTGTGCATGGTTCTCGCGTGCTGGAGACGCCATCAGAACTGGCGCCGCCCGTGGTGGGCTCATTACGCCGCTCGCCTTCCCCTTGAAAACAGTTTCCTTAGCGCGGGCTGTTAGTGGTTATCGTATGGTAATACCCCGCCGCACACATATCACACAAACACCAGCTATGCGACTACCTGGGCTCTAACAGTCGTCCTGCGTGACTTTCTCCTTCACGACCGACATCATATACTTGCTATCCCGGCGATGACAACTGATTGTGAGAGGTCTTTCAGCCTTGCTAAGTTAACGTTGACGTCGCAGAGACTTTCGATGAGTGCGGAAACATTGGAGAGGCTGCAGTGCCCTAAGAACTGGATCAGGCATGGTGCGGTGAAGCTTGGCGCTACTGCAGCCGGGGTTGCACTGGACATTGAGAGTAGTATGGGGAGCAAAGCTGTTGGGATTTGAAATATTTGATCAAATATCCCAAACAACAAATCTGGCTTTACGGGCCATCAAATATTTCAAATATGACTTTGGATTTGATTTGTTTGATTTGAGGGCAGCGCTGTCCAGAGATCGGAGTGGCGACGCATGAGCTTTGCGCCAGTTGAGATTACCCAGGACGAAACTCACATCGCGGCCTACAAAGCCTCGAATTCCAAGCGATACGGTGCGTTCAAGCTTTTATCGTGAGAATGGCTGTCGAGATCTGACCAAGAATCTTCCAGCTCAGGCGCCGACGGCCGTAATAGCCTGCTGGCTTTGCATCTGGCATCATATTTGGCTTCGCGGCTCTCAAACCCGTCTTGATCGCTGAAAGTGTATACTATGAGCTCTGCCGGAACGACAAGGCCGTCATCATTAGCAATGGCGTCATCCAGTATAATATTGGACGACAGTTATTTGGCAGCTTTCCTCTATTTCATAGAAACACCGTGCTCATCGAGAAAATAGGAGAGATTGGCCATTTGCATGTGATGACCCAGATGGAGCGGGATGGAGGAATGAGTGACAAAGGTACATTGTTGGGTGCTACAAAGGGATGCTCTAATGCAAGAGAACAAGAGAGGCAATCTGTCGTACTATCTAGGAGCCTGTGAGCTTATCGGCAACGATGTAGACCTACCAACGCTCTTGGGCAGGAGAAAATTTTCCGCCCGACCTGCAAGGTGACAGCACTGTAACGCCATCCTCTCGATCAATTTGAGAGGCGTTGTTTTCCACTGATATCCAGGACCTTTGCTAGAAAGTCTGTCTCTGTAATGTCACTTTATGGTGTTTTTTTCCCCCTTGGCGCGTTACATGACGAGGTGTGATGTGTGTGACCGAACCGTGTGTTAGAATGGTCGTGCCGTCGTCTGAGGAAAACAGCCATTTCGCTTCGTCGACAATACGGTGATCCCATTCTCAATCACAACTTGTAGGCAGTTCGCCGACATATCTGTCTGGAGCGGATCGAGGAATGATCCGTGCCAACTTCAGCTCCCTCTCTATCACAAACGTCGACAAGCTAGCGGGAATCAACTCACCAGGATCCAATTCTAGTCCCCCAGATAAGCATTGTGGAAATTCGTGACATGTGTAAACTAAAAAAAAAAGTTTACCCCAACCATCGTCGTTGTTTCCTGTTGTCCCATGCCACCGTTCCATCCCAGTGACATGTTTGCATGCCAAACCCCCTCAGCCATCCCAGCGCGTCCATCTACTCCATTCCAGTTCTTCAATCGGAGGCCACGGAGAATGTTCCGACCTTGGCAGTCCAATGGGCGGGGTGTCCTCCGAAAAATTCTCGCAAGATCTCCAAAACTCATGGTTCGGGCCCTTACCAGAATCGTCGTCTCCCGCAGCCCTCACTATCCCCTCCCTGGACTGGTGAGAAAACGGTGTGCGACGATTCAGCCCGCCCGCGCGAACGCACGGATAGTAGGTCTGACCAGTCTCTTGCAAGTTTCAATGATCCAAATGCCGTTCCGATACCATTATCCCTCTAGCCCCGTCCCTCCTGCAAATGGCAAGTCAGGCTGTGACGGGCGATGACCCCCGGACAGGATGCCAGATTGAAGAACCTGGGACCCAGAGCTAAGCCACCTTTTCCCCGGGAATTTGCTGCTAGTCTTGCTTCAACGGTGCCTGTAAGGACTGAGACATGGCTCTTCTTGTCCACGCGCTTTAACAACCTTAACTTTGACATCACCCTCCCCGCCGCTCGTCGTGTACGGGTTCGTCTGGGCAATTGAAAGAACTCACTCATCGGTTGCTCCACGTCTTGTTTTCTATTCCTATTGTAGGGTGCGGGTCATTTCGTTTGCGACGATTTATGAGAGTCGGCACAGTATCGTCTTCCATCCCGAGCTTCCACTACACGGTTCTCCACCAAACCCAAAACCGCCATCACTAGCACAAAACGACAGCCAGCGGTCTATTCAAGGCACTTCCTGATGGGTAAAGCCTCGTTTTAGCTCTTCCTCCCGCTACTTCGGCCATCAGTTTAACCTCTTGCACAGAAACTACCGTTTGGACCCTCTCCATCCCATGGGCGACAGAGCCATGGGCGAACCGAATCCCATGGGAGGTGACTCGATCTTTGGGACATCATACATCTCCCAACCTCTTCTATGGGAGCAATGGTGGTCGATAGACCAGTTAGTCCCGCTTGGTTTGTCTGAAGACAGAAGCAGCACTGCAAACGGCGTCTACCCGCAGACTGGTCCTCTACTCGATGGCTTTGTATATCGATGTGATACCAGCTCGACAGACCATTGGAATGACACCAGCCCTGTGACCGACTACACCGAGCCGCGGAGTGGCCCCGGTCCTGTCACGAAGTACACCGCTCTATCTTCAAATTCTGAGGACATGGTTTCCGAGGAATAACCTCCCGTCCAGGGCTACTGGCATCCACCCTCGACACCAAAGAAACCGAGTCGAAAGCGGAAGCGCGACTCTGATGAGCTTCCGCCTCGCAATTCCGCTAGACGAAGTTCGTCGGGTGACGAAGGCATCAATCCACAGAAAGAGAAGAAGGCGAAACATTCAACTGTTCGCCGCAACAGCAATGCCAGCGGCAACGGCGCTCATTCGGCCCAACAGCGCGACAGCCACATCAAAGTGACCCAGGAACGGAACCGAATCGCATCCAACATGCTCCGGGTCAAGAAGAGCGAAGCCTTGCTGAGACTCAAGTCTAGTGAGCAGCACAAAGAGCGCATCCACCGTGACCTGTCCACCTGCGTGGCCGACTTGACCCTCGAGGTATACGAGCTCAAGATGCAACCTCTACAGCAATCGGGGTGTAACTGTGCCCTCATCCAGAACTACCTCGTCCAGGAGTCCCACCAATATGTACAAGCGTTAAATGAGAAGCCACAGCGAGAGGCCTCGTATCTGCAGCCGTAGCAGCGTGTGCGACGCGACCAAAAATAATGGCGGGATTAAAACGGGGCTAGAAGAGAAGAGAAAGATGGCAAGACACCATTGTGGAGATCCTTTTGGGGGGTGATTTCAGGGGGGCAACAGGCTTGTCCTACAGAATGTTAATTTCTTTTCCTTCCTAACTACCTACCTTTAGGTTAGTGCCATGAGGAGTTCCCATCTCGATCCCCTTTTCAAGGTTCCTGCCTCCATCTCTCATGCCGTCAAGGACCTGGTCTTGTGCGTGGCCAGCGTTCTAGAGGCGGTTAACCAACCCAAACCCTCGAGAGACGGCGCGTATGATGTATCAACAGGTGATAAGCGTCAAGCTAAGGGTGTGATGAGGGCGACTTGCCATCCCCGGGTTGCCCAGTCTTTTTGCCCGTATCGGCTTTCACGTTTGGTCTCGTATCTCCGCGGCGTCCGTGAGAGTGATTTGCGTAGTACAAGCTGGAAGCAGGGGCGGGGAAGTTCTCGATGCGTGTGTAATTCGTCGATGTTTCCCTTGTCCCCTCCACTTTAGAAAACAAAGGCGTTATCAGCAGTCGTCTCTCCGACTTGCCTCTTTGGATGTGTTGACCCTTGATCCCCTCAACGGTTGGCTGTCGGTGGAGTGCATGCAGGTCTGATCACCACGCTAACATATGACACATCGCTTCTCGCGGGGCCACAGAGCTTGGTCTGATGCGCTATGATCTCTGATTACGCGATCTCACGCAGGGGACGGGGGGTTTGGATGCTACCCTAAACGCTACAGCCCGCGCTTGATGCGGTGGTCTCTCGACCCCAATCGCCATCCTCCATCGGGAAAGCGTGATACCACCCGTCGCGCAGCTTCTTGAAGCACGTCGATACCGCTTCTCTGCCCGACTCAAATCCCTTGACGAGGCCCATTCCCTCGCGAAGCGCACGCTTCCACCCAGACAACCCACCTACCATATGCTCATCAAGCGGAGATACCAAACCCCATCAGAGAGCAACTTCAGGACCCGTCTTCGACGGACTAATGAGCTCCTCGCACCCTGCACACGGCCGGTCCTCATCCAAAAGACAGACTTTATTGATACGCACCCAACTCTCAATTCGTACGCACCTGGGGTAGATCGTCCTCCATCTGGCCGTATATGTATCCACTTCTTACCCACCTAGACTGCTAGATATCGCTCGGGCAGGGAGGCGTTGTGACGGCTTACGTCCAATACCGTGATAGATCTCGATGGAGAGGCTGTCTTTGAGGTAGTTAGATCACGTCTAAATGGCCAGGGAGTAAACTGCACTGCTTTCCGGAGGCAGAGTAACCGGGGAATCTTCATAGGTAGGCTGGCTGCGGAGGTAATATATAAACCTAGATACTGTTAGCAACCTGATGAGTTTGATAGATTCGACAGAAAAGGGAAGCAGCTGCCACGTAGGTTAGTGTAAGGAGTAAGAGGCACGGGGGTTATTCAGTGAGGATCGTGCTTAGCAACCCAACAAATTGATTGCATTGAAGTAAAGAAGAACTGAAAGCTCTTGGAGAGTTTTGCCAAGCTAGCGAGTTACCTAGTCAACGCTCAGGGGGTGGTTTGTGGCGATGCCTTCATTTGGTGGCGTGAACTTTCGACCAATTCGCGCACGAGTTGAGCACATGCCAGGCCAATTAGCCAACCACAGGAGGTTTTATGCTCGATTCTTTCTGACTGAGTAAAACGCCCTTCGGGCTGAATAACCCGAAATTCATGTGGCCAGAAGGCGTCTTTCGAATATGTGTTCAACCAACAGCGGGATGTGTACGATGTTCGAGCGAGTGTGGCCCTTGCCCTGTCGAACATGACGTCGAGTCCCTGTAGGAGAATACGTAGCTGGGCTTCAGTATCAGCAGAGCTCCAAAATGGAGATTCCTTCCACTGGCCGAGCAAATAGTCTTCGCCTCTCGCCGGTCCCGGTTGTTGTGCCGATGCAGCAATGACATCGAGAGGCCGATTGCGGAACAGCTCTGGCCAGCGAGTATGTTGGAGCCATGGGGTCGTCTCGTTCCGCTCAGCGACCTCGATGTGGTCGGTTTGAGTGCTTTCGAACGGCATTTCCACAATGATATTCGTCGTTCTATTTGGGACTGGATGTTTGTGCGTGACTGAAGATAATGATGATGATGGAACTCCCGAAATTAGCGAAGCCCATATGGTCGCGATCGATTGACAGATAGGGGACACGTCTTACACGCGTCCAACGCGTTGACTCCGTTCAAGCAAGTTAAACCTAAAATACTCGATGGGTAACATGGCCTTCAGTTGCTATGCCAAAGTTGTCAAGACTCGTGTAAGGGAAATGATGGCATGCAAGGGAGACAGCCAATCAAAGAGCCAGTATTCCACTTTGTAATGAAAATTGGCCAGGGCGTCATATTGAGAGGCCTCTTCCAGGTGAAAGTGAATTACGGGGAATTACAGGGGTGGTGAGCCAATGACAATGCATAAAAACCACTTTCAGCGAAAGTGGGAGACACGATAGGGAGCGTAGGCACGTCTCTCAGTCGTGATGGAATCAATCGGGGTCGCTCCGGATCTGGATCCACGCGATCCAGGGTCAAGTGAATATCTGTGTAAATATTCTGTCGATACTGAGGAGCAGAATAAAACCGGATCCCATGAAGCGCCGCTGCCGGAGAAGTCACGAAACCCAAGATGCTATCGATGTCGAATGAAATAACCGGAGGAATTTCTTGCGTGTGTTCAGTGTGGAGGCAAGTCTGCTTAGGCTTACCATCAAAATGCTCGGTTCTATGGCCAGAGAACAACTCTTGCCACTGAGCAGGGTTCGGATATTGTGTCTCATTACACGTTTGGCGGGTGAAGAAATGCTCTTTATCGAGTGTATGAGGCACGTTGAGGGGAAACAGTTGATCAAGCCCATGATGGTTATATGGTCCCTCAGCTTCGATGTGCGCTGTTAGAGATTCTCGATGCTCCTGGGTGCCGCAACTATGGATTCCGACTAGAAACTGCTGGATAAGCTTCTGTGTGGCATGCTCCACGTCCGTCCAGGCGCTCTCATCAGGAAGACCCACTCGTGCCTCAACATGGAACTCTGGGCTTTGAGGCTCTGTCTGATTCTCGCGCTCTCCGGTGCAGTGGACTACCTAGCTCCTCGTCAAAATAGGCTGGCTCGATGTCTACGCCGGGATCGTCACCCTCTTGGACAAGGATCGTAAAAGCTTCATCAGCAGAGACATCGGCCTGTCCAAACCCCCAGCGTCGATCAATGAACTGTTCTTGGGTCCCGTCTGCCCATTCTCCGTGGTTGACTCCACCGGGGAAGATGGTGACCCAGCTTGATAATCCGTGGCCCGTCCATCTCGGTTCACTCGTTGGCGTAGCCTGTAGTTTTGTGTACGTCTCACTTGCAAACGACGCCGATGTAGCACAGTGGGGTCCTGCTCTTGATCATCCACAAATCGGACATTCATTGTTGCTTCCGTGGTTCGTGACTTCCGTTGACTTCCCCTGAAGTAACTGAACTGAGGTTGGGGAACTTGATATGCGCTAACCTGATTAGGAAAGTGTAACGCTCCACTAGTCCAGAAACGGAAAGTGTAACGCTCACAGTGCTCCACGAATGATGGCCGTCGAGGATTCTACTTTGACCACGACCTGCAACAGCAACATGGACGTAATGGCCGAAATGAATGCGTTGACATATTAGAGGTACAAATATATATTCAATAAATCTACAGAAGACTGGAAATTCATGTTGTGGTGCTGAAAACATAAGTCGCAATTGCCTACTAGACTGCGAGGACCTGCGAGAGCCACGCCTTTCCGATTGGTTGGCTATTGACATGGGTGTGGTCTTGGTCTTTCGGCCACGAGGGAAGTAAGATCTTCTGGAGAGATGGCTGGAGATCTCACATCCTTGAGGTGCCGATTAACTAGATATGTATGGATGCAGGGCTCAAAATGTTGAGATCCGTTGTTTGACGGATCAATGGCTATTCCGATCCATTGGTGGCTGGGATGTGGATGTCTTCTTGTCAATAGCTTCCGCTGGTTAGCGCTAGTTTTCTTCTCCTTCAATCAACACAACATGCTCATTTCAACACAAAAGCCGTTGCTGAAGAAAAAGCAACAAAAATGCCACCCCAAAGGTAGATACAAGGAGTACTTCAATCCAATTCAACGCCACTAAAGGCCGATGGTATATAGCAGAGTTTAGTCGGTAACTAAAAAATGAAGCTTCTTCTATAGAGTCGTGCTATTTCAATAACCCCTTTTTGCTAGTTATATAACTAATCTAATATATTTATCCTAATAAAGGCTCTACTTATAGACAGATAGCAGTAGGCTGCTTCTACCACGGATGGCTCTATATATGCTTAGCACCAGTCTAAAGGGGATACTGAAATGACTTACCCTGCCGTCCCAGCACCAGAAGGTGCCGCTGTCGTTACTGTCCTTCTCCCCGATGACTTTAAGCATACCCTGTACACTTTCATTCGTCTCCAATAAGACTCCCACATCCCAGGGGATGGAGATAGAACCCATATCCCTATTCTTTGTTAGTCGGGATTTAGTATCCTAAGGGGAGTTATCCGTACGTATTAACCTCGCCCGGATGGAGAGCTAGAACACATATCTCAGCCCACTTGCCGCCACGTCTTTTCAGCTCCAGCGCCATATGTCTCAGTACCTGATTCAGCGCGCTCTTGCTCGCTCCATATGCTGCATATCCATCTTCGTGGCCAAGAAAATTGATAGCTGACCCCGAGTCAGATGAGATGAAGATCACTTTCGAGGGAGGACACTTGGGCTCCAAGTTAATCAACTTCTGCGCGCAGATGATGGGCCCAATGACGTTTGTCTCCAAATGCAATGCAAAGTCCTGGTATGTTCTAAAAGCAGCAAGTTAGCAGTTATGTACCAAGCAAATCCATGTCCTGCAGGATGGTTTGACGACGGGGAATTACAGTTCTGTTGCTCGATTCGGGTATTTAAGGACGCCCGCATTCATAACGATGTTACCCATTTGCATCCCACTCTTCACAAGTGCACTGATTCTTGCAGCAAAGTTCTGCAATGGTAAGCTTCTTTCCACTAGACACCTCATACGCCACAATCGCTTAAAGGCGTTAAACTCACATCGATACTCTCGCTGCTGCTAACGTCGCACTGCTCAATCATGCAACTCTCTGGATTTTCTTGGGCTTCAATCAGGCTCGACAGTTCCTTAGCACTGTCTGGATTGCGCACTGTTGCGAGTACCCGTTGCCCTGCCTCGAGAAGCTGCTTAACAAACTCAAGGCCGATCCCTCGGGAAGCACCAACTACTACCCATGTCGTACCATCCATAACCCCTCTTTCAGCATACCCCCTCTTTCGGCAAGCAAAATAAAAAAAGCGTCACCAAAACTCACCAACTTCACTTATACCAGAATTGACCAAAGTAAATAGCTACTTAGAGGACAATGCCTCTATCGATTATAGAAATGATTGGATTTAACGACTTTAGCTCTCTTAGGCTGTGCGGGGTACGCGATCTATGCATGCTGTGCTATGGAAATAGTGTTGGTTTAACCATCAAACTCCTCACCGCTCTTTCCCGTGTTTTTTGACCTTTGTCTGCGACAACGACAAGAAAATGCCTAGGTCGAGACCTCGATGGAAATATACAGAGGAAAACATGGCAGAGGCTATCTTGGATGTTACTGATGATGGCGTTTCACCTCCTCAAGCCGCTCAGAGACGGGGAGTGCCTCGAAGCACTCTAGTCGATAGACTTAACGGCCGCGGGGCCGTTAAAGAGCAGATCCACCCTCATCGACGCTTGTCCAAGAACCAAGAGGATAGATTGGCTGCCTGGATACTCCGGCAGGAGTCCTTGGGCTACGCTCCGTCCCACAGTCAGATTCGCGCCTGTGTCATGGGCCTGCTGAGACAGCAGGGCGAACATCCCGACTTAGGACGCAACTGGGTGATCAAGTTTATCAGTCGCCGCGCAGATCTAAAGACCAAGATGGGTAGACGTCAAGAAGCCAAGAGGTTCGACTCTTTCACACCCAAAGCGGTTCATTGGTACTTTGATATCAGGGAGGGCCAGTACGGCTGGATCAAGCCCGAAAACACCGTCAACGTTGATGAAGGAGGCATTATGACTGGTTTCGGCAAGCATATACCTATATTCCTTGCCAGTGTTTGAAATTCGACCGACTAATTCTCTTTATTTAGGCCTGGATAGCCTGGTTGTTGGAAGCGCGGACCCGAAGCGGAAGGCATTTCTCAAAGGACCACAAACTCGGAATTGGACTTCATTTATCGAAGCCATCACTGCTGACGGCCGCGCTTTGATTCCAGGCATAATCTTCAAGGGGAAAGAACTGCAGAAACAGTGGTTTCTTGACGAATTCAAGGAGATAGCAGACTGGTATTACATAACTTCGCCTAACGGATGGACTGACGACCACATTGGCGTTGAATGGCTTGAAAGAGTTTATCTACCCCAGAAAATGCCAGCCGACGACTCTGACGCGAGACTGATCATTTTAGATGGTCATGGGAGCCACGCAACGGTATGTTCTTCGTTTACCTCGGTTCAAGCTCACTACTGAGTGACGGAAGGATGAATGGATGGCCACGTGCTTTTTGAACAACGTTTATTGCTGCTATCTGCCAGCACACTGCTCTCATGGACTCCAACCACTTGACAATGGAGTATTCAATGCCTCCAAGGCCGCATATCGACGAGAGTTGGAAAAGTTCGCTTCATTGACTGATTCCACTCCAATGGACAAGGTCAACTTCATCAGGGTCTACGCCAAGGCGCGTCAAGTTGGAATGACTAAGAAGAACATACTCTCCGGCTGGAGGGTTACTGGGAACTGGCCGATCTCACGTGCCAAGGCACTGAGGCATCCAGAAATCCAACAAGATAGGCCAAAGGGCAACCCAAGAGCAACCCCCGAACCCGCGCCGTATTTTGACTCGGACGATACACCACAAACGAGCCGTCAAATTCGTGATCTCGGGCTGAACAAAACACCAAAGACGCGGAGACGGTACAACGTGATAGCCAAGGGCTTTGAGGCTCAACAACAGACGGTAGCGGCGCATACTGTGAGGATTGCTAGCCTAGAGGAAGAATTGGCTCGCTTGCAAAGAGGGAAGAAGAGGAAGGCGGTGCCGAATCCTAACAAACGTTGTATGACTCTTGGGGAGACCCTATCCGGTGGAGAAGCTATAATAGAAGCGGAGACCCAAAATATGGCTGTTGGACTGGAATCGGTCTGTTCAAGCGAGCAGGAGTCAGAATCGGAGGCTGGCTCGGTCATCGAAGTCAGAGAGGAAACCATACCCCGCCAACTCACCACGCGATCAGGGCGGCTTGTCAAAAAGCCCAGGGTACAATAGATGAACCTATTCGTTATTTATGAACGAAGATTTTGACGCATTTCTATCAATTTGGTCCAGTTCTATGTACGTAAAGTTGGTGATTTTTGGTGGTGGCTTTTTTATTTTGCTTGCCGAAAGAGGGGTTGTGGATGGTACCGACTCTTTCGAATTCGGATGAAGAACCTCCATTCAAGCGTTTAAAGGCAATGAGTGCGCTCGAAAGACACCGAGCCCACAGGACTTCGTCTCTGGCAGGCAGATGTTCTTTGGAAAGTTCACTAATTGCAGACCATGACGAATATGACCACTGGCTGTCGAGTCCCGACGCTAAGAACGACCCTCTTGTCACGGATCCCATCCAATATTGGTGGGAGAGACGGAAAGATTATCCTCGGCTGTCGCGAATGGCTCTTGACTTGCTGTCGGTGCCGCCTATGTCCGCAGAGTGCGAGCGTTTGTTTAGTGTTGCTGGGCAAATGGTCTCACCGCTGCGGACTCGATTGGAAGCTAGCACGATAGGGATGACACAGACACTAAGGTCGTGGATGCGGAATGGCCTAATCGACGCGGTGGATACGTTAATTGATGTGTCAGGAGAGGTTGGGAATAGCATTATATGGGAGGCAGAGGAGGATGGCCAAGACGCTGGGGAGTAAGCGATGGGGATCTCGGCGCGCGTAAACGGTTCAACCTCTTCAATTCAACGCCATCAATTCAATTTGGAGATGCGGTGGTTCAACTCCACGAGCCAAATGCTGAGTAAGCTGTCAACGCAACGCCACGCGAAGGCGAAATTGATGGAATTTGAATTGATCGCCAGCCTGTCTTCCACCGTTGTTTTGTTATTCGAGGCGTTATCCAGCGTAAAGTAGCCCAGCTTATCCCCAATCTCGAACTCCCGGACGATGTCGAGTATCTGCTCAGCGATATTCTCGCCTGTGTGCCGGCCTAGTAGCTCCGGAAGGCCGAGGACGCACTTCCGGGGCCTGTTATCCAGATCCCTGAATATACAAGTAACGCCGTAAAGAGCATGCCTGTTCCCGGATCGCCATCCATCAAACTGGATATGGATCTGGCCTGGGCTCTTCCGAAGCGTCTCTCGTACAGCCGATTTATTCGCGTTGAATTCTCTTTCGGCGATCGCGCGCACCGTTACATCGGATATGTGAGCTTCTGTAATGGAAACAGAAGGGTTGAGATATTCGAAGATCGCTCGCAGGTCAGGATCTTTCGCGGTGGTGAACGATCGATTCGTGTTGACGATCCAGTTGACGATCATCTGTTGAAACGCGGCTTTATTAAACCGCTTGATCAATAGATTCGTTATTTCTTGATCGCGGGGGACCTCTGGATTCAATCGAAGTAACGTAGCAATTGAGCGGGCGGGTGTTGCAACTGTAGATTTCAGGGCCTGCCTTTTACCTGAAGGATCGACTATGCCGTTGTGATCCTTGAACAAGTGGCTCTCAGTGTTCTGCAGGCCCTTATAGTTGTAATTCTTCGGCCTCGGATCCTTCCGTTTGATACATATACAACAGACCCAGCGGCGTTCCTTCATTGCTGTATTCTGAATGTCGTACCCAAATCGGTAGACCCATTGACGCGTTTGGCCATCTCTTTCGGACAAAGTCCAGCCTCTGAACAAGCGAAATAGCCGTTGTTCGTCTTCTTCTGTTCGTTCGGGGATCGCCGCCGTCGATTTCCCTTGCGCAGAGGGCTCGAGAGTAGGTGGTTGAGAATCGGGCTGATAGTCGGCCATTACGATATTTGCAGCTGAAGACTTGTCGCCAGTCAGAAATAAGCCAAGGTACCGGTAGTCGGACGCATTGGCATTGTCAGACAATTAAAATCCACATAGTCGAAGGTCTAATAGCATCAGCCAATTGAGGAGAATTATCTGAGGAACGCGTCCTCCATGAGGAAATGCACGGGATCGTGCAGCTCTTTATTCTGCGAGCTAGGCAGCTGCGGTCGCGAGCAGCATCATAGGAACAGCTGAACAGCCATTCCAGGTAGCTTGATACCGGTAGGGAACAGGTATGCGTTGTCTTAAACCTGGCATATTAGTTAGCAAATACTTTAAACTCAACCTATTAACTAGGGGTTCTGTGGTATTTGTAAACCTCCGCTAAGATTAAGGAAATATCCACTGCATTCCACAATTTCCACTTGTGGCCTGGCTCCCGTGGAGTGGTAGTAAATCCACAACTGGGTCTGATGGAATGGAGTGTATTTGATATGGATCCATATGTGAGTCCATATGTGGGTTTTCGTGGAGTGGCTTTGAACCCTGGCTCTATTACCCACGTTTCAAAGACTGAGTTCTTTCCGGCCTTTTATGCCGCCTACCAAGCCGCTATGACAGAGAGCAATATCAAAGGAGGTTTTCGAGGGGCCGGGCTTGTTCCTTTAGACCCAGAACATGTTATATCAAAGCTTGATGTGCAGCTGCGGACTCCAACACCAGTTGAGGAGGAGGTCAGCCTCCCTGACCCTTGGGCCTCAAAGACCCCAAAGACCGTGCTTGAAGCTAGCTCGCAGTCTGAATATCTCAAAAGACGAGTTAGGAGGCATCAAAGCAGCTCTCCAACATCTATTCTCGAGGCGCTTGACTCATTTTCTAAGGGAACAAAAGCAATAATGCATCAAATGGCATTATTGAAGTCTGAGAACCAGATCCTTCGACAGGCAAATAAGACTCTTAGCAAGCGGCGCAGAGCAAAGAAAACCCGCCTACGTAAAGGAGGGAAGATGACTTTAGATGAGGGCAGGGGTGAGATAGATCAGAGAGACGTTGATGCGCAGGTAGCAGCTGAATCGTTGAGAAGTAGTAGTCGAGGGAGGTTGGCGATACCGAGGGAAAGGCGCTGTGGAACTTGTGGAAAGGCCGGTCATAATGTAAGGACCTGTCAGACTATAATTAAGACCTCTGATGAAGAGCATAGCGATTAATTTTAATTGATTGATTGCATTGTTGTGGTTTTATTGAGTTTTGAATCTTAGAGGTTAGGAAAAATTGTGCACTCGCTTGTATTGTGCACTCGCTTGTCATGTACGTTACATGATTTTACTAGTGCACATACCTATTTTCTAGGTACTATCCTTAGCTTGCTGAGTCGCCGACCTTTTGACTAGTCAACGACCCCCCGTGAGGGACGAACGGGGGGTTGAGCTGAAGTGAAATGACGAGACCCCCCTAGTACAGTAGGCCCACCATTTAGTAGGCAAGATTCCCCAATGGCGAAAATTTCTTTTCTCCAGCACCCGATCGCAGTCAAATTTCTTCTTCATTCCTTCGCACCCAATGCTGCGTCTTGCAAGTGAACTTCTTCGGAGTATTGCCGCTCAGCTTGAGTCGGAAAGAGATGTCAATGCACTTGCTCGAACCAACAGTAGGCTCTTCTCTGGCTTAGATCCCTTTCTGTACCGCCACAATGTGCAACAGTCGGAAAGCTCAGCACTTCGATGGGCTGCCCTCCATGGCCAAGGGCGAACGGCCAGGAAAGCAATAGGTGCTGGGTCTGAAGGGATAGGCGAGGCATGGGGACTATCGGCAGAGAATGGGCACGAAGAGGTGATAAGGATTTTGCTGGCTATCGATGGTGTTGGTGGAGATTCGATGGACGGTTACGGCCGGACGCCGCTATCACGCGCCGCAGCGGGGGGTTACGAGTCGATCGTTAAGCTTCTCCTGGACTCGGGCAGGGTTGACATCGATTCGAGGGACGATGTCGGCTGGACACCATTTTCACGGGCCGCATCTGCGGGGCACGAGTCTGTCATCAAGCTTCTCCTGGACTCGGGAAAGGTCGAAATCGATTCGAGGGACGATCACGGCCGGACGCCGCTATCACACGCCGCAGCGGAGGGGTACGAGTCGATCATCAAGCTTCTCCTGGACTCGGGAAGGGTTGACATCAATTCGAGAAATAACTCTAGCCAGACACCATTTTTACTAGCCGCGTCTGGGGGGCACGAGTCCATCGTCAAGCTTCTCCTGGATTCGGAAAGGGTTGATATCGATTCGAGGGACTATCACGGCCAGACGCCGCTATCACAAGCCGCAGCAAAGGGGCACGAGTCGATCGTTAAGCTTCTCCTGGACTCGGGAAAGGTTGAAATCGATTCGACGGACGATAATGGCCAGACGCCGCTATCACAAGCCGCAGCGGGGGGGTATGAGTCAATCGTCAAGGTTCTCCTGGACTCGGGAAAGGTCGAAATCGATTCGAGGGACGATTACGGCTGGACACCATTTTCACGAGCCGCATCTAGGGGATCCGAGTCGATCGTTAAGCTTCTCCTAGATTCGGGAGAGGTCGAAATCGATTCGAGGGACGATTACGGCTGGACACCTTTTTCACGAGCCGCATCTAGGGGATCCGATTCGATCGTTAAGCTTCTCCTAGATTCGGGAAAGGTGGAGATCGATTCAAGGGACGATGACGGCCAGACGTCGCTATCACTCGCCGCATCTACGGGATCCGAGTCGATCGTCAAGCTTCTCCTAGATTCGGGAAAGGTGGAGATCGATTCTAGGGATAACTTTCGCGGCCAGACGCCGCTATCACAGGCCGCAGCGCGGGGGCACGAGTCCATCTTCAAGCTTCTCCTAGACTCGGGAAGGGTTGACATCAATTCGAGGAATAACTATGGCCACACACCATTTTCACACGCCGCAGCGGGGGGGTATGAGTCGATCGTCAAGCTTCTCCTGGACTCGGGAGAGACTGACATCGATTCGAGGGACCATTACGGTCAGTCGCCGCTATCACACGCCGCAGCGCGGGGGTATAAGTCGATCGTCAAGCTTCTCCTGGACTCGGAAAGGGTTGAAATCGATTCGAGGGACGATGACGGCCAGACACCGCTGTCACACGCTGCAGCGGGGGGGTACGAGTCGACCGTCAAGCTTCTCCTGGACTCGGGAAAGGTTGACATCGATTCGAGGGACGATAACGGCTGGACGCCGCTATCACACGCCGCAGCGGGGCGGTACGAGTCCGTCTTCGAGCTTCTCCGGACTCAGGCAACCCACTCCATCCACTCTACCGACGATGAGTTAGTGGAGTGGATGGAGTGGATAGATGATCTGGGTTAGTGGACGAGTCTATTACGTCAGCAAGTTAGCAGCTGGTAAAAGTGAAGCTATTTCCAACCTCCTTATGTCACGGTCAACAGCAATATAGTGACAATTGGCGCTGCCTCTGTTAGATAGTATCCTAAGTTAAAGAAGGGAGAGAAGAGAAGGAAGGAAGGAAAAGGAGAGAGAGGCAGTCGTAGCTAAGCTAGGCTCCCCTCTTCACGGCATACAAGTTAGCCGAGTTTGTCTCCGAGGCAGAATCCGGCTCTCCAATATTCTCGCTTCTCAAGACAGAGAAGGTTGGCTCGAGTATAGCAGGCAAAACTCTAATCCCGATAGGCACACCTTGTGTAGAAGACCTCGCCAACAAAGCCGACGCCATGCATGCCGCCTAGCTTCGCGTCATGCGCTGTTTAGGGCTGAAATTTAGCTAATCAGAACCCGATAACGAAACGCCGCCACCAACCAAAGCAAAGGCACAGTGGGGGACCTGTCCCTGTCCAACTACAAGCCAGCTTGATGAGCGGGGTTCAAGGACCCATTCCGCGGAGTTGCCTGAATTCCGTGCGTGATTACTGGTGAAAAAGACGACTGCGCACCTTTTAATACGTCTCACCCGGGAAGCTGAGAACTTTTGATGTGCTCGGAAGCCGAAAAATGGGAGAGAAAGCCCTCCACCATCAATGAATGCGGAATGCATCGCTAAAGGCGGAATGTGATGGCCACACCAGTTCTGGAACGTCCACGTTGGGTGCAATGCTTCATAGCCCCTGCGTGGCCTGTCAGGGGTTTGCGTATGGGCTGTGTGCTATCAGACACGGTGTGCATTTGCTACAGTGGGGGCGAAAAAGTTACGACACATCCGGGGTCAACCCGGTGTACCGCTACCTCCACCACATGAAGCCCTCATTTTCAACCCCTTATTGCGCGCCCAAATAAATATCAATTAAATATTGATATATATCAATCTGTAGCATTTTGAATGGAGTTCCTAATGGTGTCTTTAATATTTCGTGTACCACCCGCGTGACCGCACAACAGCCTGCATCCTGCGCTTCATTGAAAAGATCAGGTTTGATAGCACCTCCGGCTCAATCTCTTCCCATAGCTCGATCGCGTCTTCTGTAAGCCTCAATTTTGATTCCTCGTTTTTTGGCATGTAAGCAAGTTCAGGATATCGCTTACAGATCCTTGTTTTAAGTATTGCCCATAGGTTTTCTATGGGGTTGAGATCCGGGCTGTAGGGCGGCCATGCGACTACCTCCGCCCTCCGGTTCTCACACCATTCTAGGAGCCAGCTTCTCATCAAATGTGATGTATAAAGGCTCGAATTATCGTGCTGAAAGATGCTATTTCTGGTCACTATTTGAGGGAGGTATTGCTGCAGGCATTCAAGCAGAACTCGCGCTGTAATGCCGCCGCGTTCAGATTCTGGACCTCCGTAAAGAGGGCACATTGGAAGCCGTCTGACTGAGTTGAAGGCACTGAAGAACATCTGTGAATGCTTTGTCGGTATGACACGGGTCTGTACGTTCTTTCTGAATAGTCTCTCGTGCTAGGGACTGTTAGAAAAGTCGCAATTGCACTGAGAAAACGTACTGGCTTACAGAAACACCAAGTGCGTCTCTGGCCTTCACCTCGAGCCACAGCAACTTCGTCAGAAAAGGTCCATTTCTCCCAAAAGTCAGTTGACATATGAACATATCGCCTTGCAAAGCGTAGGCGTTTTCTAGCTGTTTCCTCACTAAGCAATGGTCTAAGAAGTGACTTATAGTGCATAATCCCTTCCTTTTGAAGGAATGTAACTAAAGTCTGCTTGCAGCAGTTCAAATTGGCCTTTTCGATCAATTCCTGTATCTGGATATGAGAGTCTTGACCTATTATTCGCATTATCTGTCTTTTTTCCCGGTCTCCTATCTTGCGCGGCCGGCCGGGCTTAGGTTGGTCTTGACCACTCTGTTGATCGCGGTACCGTCTGATGATGCCGTAAATCGCATGCCGACTCACCCCCTCGTCGCGTGCGATCCTGGTAGCGGAAATGCCCGAGTTGTACCTCCAAACAATCCTCGTCCTCGTGTGAGGAGAATGATGTATCTGCGATACCATTCTGACTTGAATTGGTTGTGAAATGAGGCGTTGAAGTTGATGATGGTTTTGGTGAAGGTATCACGGAAAGCGGGGTACGGAAAAGTGTGTCGTAATCTTTTCAGCCCCACTGTATCATTTACAGCTGTGCCCTGTGCTCTATTTAAGCTTTTGAGCTAGAGAATTTGTGGCCAATCACTGGCTGGGATCCTTTCAGCTTGGAAGAAGGAAGGCGTAGGGCCAGAAAGCTATCGACGGCTGATTTGAGCTGGTTCCCAGTCCGTTGTGATGATGTTTCTCCCAAACAGGATTAGGACATGCACCATTTCCAACCCCTTTGTGCACGTACGCCACCTGGCCTCAAATTTACGGGCATTAACGTTCGATGAGCATTCTAGATTGTTGCTGGAAGACGCCAAGGTGCGCCTCATGGCCGCTAAGAGGGGACAGTGTAGCGTCCGCAAGTAAGTCACGCACTTGCAATGCCAGCCTCTAGGAGGTACCGCCAGACGGGCGGGGCCAGAAGCAATACGGGCCAATGTTCCTTACAAGGACTAATGTTAGGCAGATTTTGGGGCGATTCCCCTGCATCTCTCTCCTCGTGGCGAGGCTGTGCAACAAAAGGTCAGGATGCTGACGTACCCGCGAATCTTGGTGAATGTTGGTCAGGGGAGTGATGGAATAAAGTTTCCAGCATTGACCAAAATTGAGATGGGGAACTTGCCTGAGACGCTTGGATTAAGGAGAGTGGTAGGTTTGACTCGTTTAGGTGCTGTTGGTAGTTGGCTTTCGGCAAATTCGGCAAATGGCTTGTCAGGTCTTTGTGTAAGCCCTGCATCTTGATGCCGAAGGATGGAACAAAACGGAGCCGTATTTTCTGTTTATATTACATTGCTCATGCTCCCAGAACTGAAGAGTTAATAGTTGAGAGATCATAATGTCGTAAACAATGATATGACATGTCATTACAACTTATAATCTGAGAGGCTGGATAAAGGCCAGAACCAAATGCGGCTTCCCAGAACTAGAACGTCTCGTTCCCTCACTCAATAGCTAGCTTTGCAAATTGAAATAATAAAATATGCTGACACCCTCACCGGCGGTGGGGAGGGTGTAATACAGTCCGAAGGATGTATCTCTATGCGTGACATTTTTAAGCAGACAGTAATATCTCAGTAGCCTGGGTGGTTATGAGACAGGAAATCCAGCCACTCCTGGAGACAACGACGGCGTACGCGGAACTGGCGTCTGAATTGGCGGTTAAGGTGAGCTTATTCGCTTGCATTAGGAGGGCGTAGCAGGATAACATCTAATTCAGGGGGTAAAAGGGGAAGTTGGCGATACACTTTGCCAACATCGCGGAGAAAGTGCACAATATGGCCACGATATTTATATTGCTGCCCTCGAACCTGCATGACGTTCACGAACACATGAACTGGAGCAATTAGCATCTCTTCTACTATCGTCAATTGGGGGAGGAACGCAGGGATTAAGCCAAAATCCAAGTGATTTTCGGCAGAAAAAACCCAAGGCTCATCCTCCTTTTTGTTCTCGTCCTTGGCAATGCAACGCTTGCAAATGTCATCTTTCAGGCCCATATCAAACCATGTTTCCTGATAGCGAGCGCAGTGTTCCATTCGGTCCTTTTCCAGCTCCGTCCAGAACTTCTGCAGGAGCTCCTTATCTTTATCAGACCACGGGCAATGCGACAGATCACGCATCCAGTCAGGATCCGGAAACTCGAAATCTCGACGTTCCATGAAGGGTGAGCGGGGATGTCTCCTCCGGGCTGGTCTCGGCCAAATAGAACAACTCGGTACCGGAGATTCGATCGGCGTTCCAAGTCGTACGCCTTCTTGAGAAGCAATCGAGGGACCTGGTCGGGAAGCAATCGGCGCGCCTGCTCGTGTTGACGTGGCAATTGGTGTTCCCAGCAGAATAGATTCTTGTGGGTTAATTGTGTACGTAGTTGCAAGTCTATCAATGGCAATCCTTCTCGACGTATTGGGGATAACTCAGCTTGTTCTGCAGTACGCTTAGAGGCGAGTGAGGCTTGCCGATTCCTACAGTCGAGACAGTTAGCCGTAGGTCTTCCACGTGTTATGGAAGACTTTGTCTTCCAAATGAATTGATCTGCCGGCTTCTCCTCCTTGCACTTCCTGCAAACCTTCGTTGAAGGGATAGAATCAGCCATGAGTATCTTGGATTGGAGGGACGGTTTGATGAGGAAGGATGAGGAAGACTGCGCGTTGGCTACACGCGTCGTTGGCAGGCCGACAACACACAGACTCGCTTGACACCAGGCAGGACTGTCATCCAATCGACGTCGAGTGGAGACGCATCTGACCAATCGACGTCGAGTGGAGACACATCTGACAAATGAGAGTAGAGCCTTTAACTTTTAACTTTCAAGTTGTCGTGGTATGTTATCGTCGTAATAAAAGTCCTTCGGACTGAATGACTCAGAACTAAGACACCATCAGGCTGCATGGAGGTAGCATAGAAGAGAAAATCTGCCCTAACCTCCTATTAATCCAAACCCTACCCCTTGGGCCATCCAGTTTGGTGGCATCGCTCGACCCGGGCCATTGGTTCGGACCCCTGACGCGTTTTTTGCGGGGTAGGAGATGCTGCGCCATCAATGGCTGGTTAGGGGCTGGGTCTCTCGAGACCTGGCTCACAAGTAGACTGCCTCGATCTAGCCCAGGCTACAACAAATCCATGGCTCGCGTTATCTGCAATTCCAGGTCTTTAAGTACTTGAGCGTGCTCTCATCCTCTCCACTTCGTGAGCCCCGATGTCCACAATTGCGCAAAGAGCCCTTACGATGATCTCTGCTGCACAGACATGGCCCTCCCTTCACACGTGAGCCTCATCATCGCGTCTGCGGCCATCTGCGTCGTCCTCATCCTCACCCGCTGTGCCTATCGTGTTCTCTGCCCCCGCAAGCAGCACCCTACATGTCATCGGCGATGGCAGGTCGACGACACGTACATGGCCTTCGCGCTTCTGCCGCTCATCGCACGCACGATAGTCATGGCCTGGAGCTTCGTGCTCAACCCGGAGCAATCGCATGACCCAGCCACGCTGCAGGAGGCAGCAGACCGGGGAAAGGCCGTAGAGGAACTAAACCAGGATCGAGAGCTCGCACTGAAGCTTGTTATCCCTGTGCGTATAACTTACGCGCTGTTGTACGTTTCGGCCACCACTAGTAATTTTGCGTTACTAAAGAGTCAGCAGTTTATGGTTATTGAAGCTTTGCTTGCTAACGTTCTACTCTCGATTTATCTCTCATCTCAAATGGGGGAAAGTTGCCATCACTACGTTGTGGTGGGCTATCATTCTTACATTCGTCGGTGTCGTGATCGCAACCATGACGGAATGTCGACCACTTCACTTGTCAGCCTTTTGCAAACTCCTCATCTTGCGGTTTTCTGACTGATTGATCCACAGGACGTGGGATATTTTGCCTGATGACCAGCGTACGTTGCCGCACCTGAACGCGGAGCAACTCCAGCCCCAAAGTACTAACAGATCTTTTAGGTGACTCTTGTAGTCAAGGAGTAGCCAATCTGATCGTCATGGCAGTATCCAATGCCATTACCGATACAGCACTCCTCATCTTCCCCTTCCCCATCCTCTACAGCACCCAACTCGACCGCAGACAGTACGTAGACCCCAATGTCTGTCCATGATGGGAATGTGCTGTGGTTGCTGATATGCTATGCAGCAAGCTTCAGCTCTCGGTTCTCTTTGGAATCGGACTTATTACTATTGCCATCACCATCGTCCGAATCCCCCTCATTTTCATGTCGTCTGTGACCCAAAGTGCTCGCTCCCTGGTACGATACATCGATTTATCTTGAACCTTGATCAGCACACCGGCTAACGAGCTTTCAACAGTGGGCGTCCGTCGAAATCGTCTGTGCATGCGTCGTCGCTAACGCAGCCTTTTTCTACGCTATTGTTAAGGACTTACAAAGTCGCAGTCACTCCCACAGCATCTCCAATAACGCGCAAAACAGCGGCTTCAACCTCCAAAGTCTACAATCTACGCCTCAGTACGCCAATGAGCGCAAAGATTTCAAATCGGCAGAGAAAGATATGAGCCATGATGTGGAGGAATCACGACGTCCGAGTGGGGTCGGGTCTGATCATGCCTTGGTGTATCCGTAATATACGTTCTTCAAGTCTAAATACCCCTTGCTTAATAAATTAATTCTACCCCAGGGAAAAGTCATTTCTACCCCGGGGCTTAGTCGATTCGCCCCCCTGTAGAGTGACTTCTGAAATTCAAATCTACCCCCAGCATAAATCAATTCTACTAGATTTGATTTTGGTATGTGGTACTCGCAGGGAGAATAGCGGTCCCTCAGAAAGAGTCCTTTAAACATCGGCAAGTCCGGATTCATTTTGCGTAGTTAGTCAGGAGATGGCCGTGCTTCGAGTTTCAGATTGTTGCATCCACCGGGGACCCACACCGCATTCGGACCATCCGTGATGCTGACCCGACCTTATTTGGAGTTATGATCATCCCTGTCGCCACAAATCCGGTCTAGGACTTCACCTGTGAGGTTTCCAGCCAGCTCTCTTCCTTCGACCAAACCAAGCTAACACGGGCGGGAGTAATTGGTTCAAACACTTAAAATGACGCACGGTAACGGCCGACCCCTTGAGGGACCGCGGCTTTCTTCCGCTCGACTTGGGTTACTCGCTTAAATCTATCTAGCTTGGTGACGTTAGATGCTGGTTGTTCACCAATAAAGAAATGTGGAAATTGGCATGAACGCCACTAAGCGTTCTTAAAAAGCTAATATTTTGACCTCACAGCGGGACGCCTTGCAGTTAGCCAAGGATTCTCCAGCTGAGATCTCAGCCACTGGTCGTGAGACAGGCAGTGTATACAAGGGCCCTTGAAGAGGCATTCTGCCCGAGATTCACAGGGCTGACTTACTCCGTACAGTCGCATTATTTTATAACTCTTTTAACCCACGCTGGCAGCTTGCTATGTCATATCCCCAGCTTCTTTGTCTTCACGCTCTCAGATTGCGCCGCTGCTCCAGCCCCCAACCGCCAGCCATGTCTCAAGCTACAACGAGCCCTTGGAAAGCAGAGGCACCCCTGACTCCAGATACAGACGATGCTGAGATGGTGGGCTTCTTGGACGCACCGCTCAACCGAGAGCCAGCACTGGTCGACCAAACATCAGTAGCGTTCACTAACGACGACCCCGAGACAGACAGTCCCCGGCCGGCAGATAGGGGCGAGACTCTGACAAAAGTGCCTCTTCACGGGTTTAGGGCTTTTCTTGACAGTCTGATAGCCATCATAGTTATTGTCCAACCTTGGACTATTAGCATGGTGCTTTGTTGGTTGCCCATTACAAGAGTCCCTCTCCAAGAGGCTCCAAGGCAGGTGTACGTTCTCGATAACTTCGAATGTCATACGGTCCTTATTTTCCTCTATCTTAATAATAACTCTTCCAGGCTTGTGAACATTATTGCTAGCACCGTCGAGGTGCCTACCGTCTTTATCTTCCTTATCATTCGGGGTTATATACGTTTAACGCGCAGAAACAACCCCTCCTCGACCGGTCCCGAGAAGAGGTTGATAGAACGTGTCTCCCATTTCTTGGCTTTATTCCTCATCTTAGACCCGATAGTCACGGGTATTTACATGCGGTCTAAATTATCTAAGATGCACTGCGATGATGGCGATAATAGCCTACAATGCCGTGTTGGTAAGCGCTTTATGGTGGCTATTGCAGTGTTCAGAGGTCTCGGCGTGTAAGTGTCTCTAGTAGCATCTCATGTGGCCAAGGGACTTCTAAGTACTCACTTTTTCATAGAGGCGCCCTTTTCTGGGGTGGTATGATGTTGCTGGTGATATTTGGAAACAACTTCGTTGGCGGCGGCAGCCTGGAGACCAACGCGGCCTGATTTAGCACAATACAGCAGAAATTGAACTACACCATCGCTTTATCAACACTAAGAAATATGAGACATGATGTGTATTTCTACATTTACTCCGAAAAATACCTCGAGGTATAGACGCCTAGGCAACGCAGTTCTCTGGGAATGTTGCCGCATCTTCCCAGTTTTAGCGGAAATTGATAAGGCTATCTATTATCATACCATCAGATCGAGTAGATATCTACTGAGAGGTGCCCGTGAGGGGGCGATTGAGCTGCATCTTTAAAGCGGCGATGATAGGCGTCGAGATTCGTATGGTACAACAGGAGGTGCTACAGATAATCTCATTTCGTATTGGCAATTGATATACGGGCCCAACCATTTTACTACACGGGCGCTCCTTACACGGGCTGAATGGGCGGGCGCTAATTTACAGCTTCAGACTGGTCACGGCGCTTCAGTGCTTCCTCAGCACTTCCTCCGCTGAGTTTGTGTCCAGTTATCTTACTGAGGGAGGAATGTACTACTAGATTGCTACTATGGCGCTAAAGAGGTGGAGTGCTATGCTGAGCCTCTTTACTGGGTGGTTCACTGTTTTTAGCTATGAGTTCTAATCACTCTGGTTTATTGCCCGCACAGTTGCTGACTCTTGCTTTTTCTCTTCTCAGGAATTTTCGCTACGGCATTAACAACCCTTATTTATACTCAGACAGTAATGGCCCTTATTGCGCTATATATCCCAGACCTCTAGATCCAGGCTGAGCAGATATTTATTATTTACTAGGGGCTTAATTTAATTAACATAGTTCCCATGCGAGTGGACCACCCGCCTGAGTGGACCACTTCATCGCGTTTCTCATCTTCGTCAACTTCAATCGCGGATTCCTCTATAACGCAACATGCAGACACCTTGTAAAGAAACTCAATTGACCCTTGCCATTCAAGCTATGAAGGACAACCCTGCTTTCAGCGCTCGAAGTGCTGCAAAGATCTATAGTGTAACGGTCGTGCACTCGAGCTAGCCTGTGGGACAAATGACTCGGAACGTGGCGCCGCCGGGAAGTACCAATTCCACGAGACACGGCGGGGTGGGTCTGCTTGAAATATGCCATGACAAATCCGGCGTATGATGAGGCGGAGTCACGAAACTGTGGAAGCTCTTAACTTACCCAATGTGATTAGAATCTCGCTTCCCGGCCAGTCACCTTGCGCCACACTCGCCCGGTCAATATGGTGCGACTTCGCCCTGCCGCATCCCACTGACCACTCAAATGACCAAATCATGGACCAGGACATCCAGTACAACGCCGCTTTCGACCTTACCCTGCTGGTCGCAACAGCGAGGCAAAGCCGTTATCGAATAATGGTCATATTAAGCGCCCTTCCCTCCATCACGTCTGCCAGCGACTGCACCTCAGTTCCCTCTACTCTATCAGAAAAGAAGAGAAAGAACGCAACATACATCCCTTGCTACCAAATCCTGGCGACGAATTCATCTGTCGCGCAGACTTTTCGCAAGATGGCTGTTGCCAAGACCAATAGGTAATTAGGCTGCCATTTCTCCGCTTCCGCTTCCCATTCTAACAAAATCATCTACGCAGCAACAACCCGATCACCGAAGATGTCGTCAAGGCTGCGGCTGGGAATGGGGAAAGCGGCAAGGAGATAATGTCGCTACTCCTCGACAAGTGGGGGGCCGAGGTCCAGATCAGCGAAGACGTCGTCAAGGCTGCGGTTGAGAACAGGGAAAGCGGTAAGGAGATAATGGCGTTACTTCTCGACAAGCGCGGCCCCGAGATCCAGATTACCGAAGACGTCGTCAAGGCTGCGGCTGAGAACAGGGACAGCGGCAAGGAGATAATGGCATTACTTCTCGACAGGCGGGGGGACGAGATCCAAATCACCGAAGACATCGTCAAGGCTGCGGCTAGGAATGAGTATAATGGCAGGAAGGTGATGACACTACTTCTCGATAAGCGCGGCCCTGAGATCCAAATCACTGAAGACGTCGTTAAAGCTGCGGCTGGGAACGAGTATGATGGCAAGAAGGTGATGGCGCTACTTCTCGACAAGCGGGGGGCTGAGGTCCCGATCAGCGAAGACGTCTTCAAGACTGCAGCTGGGAATGGGGAAAGCGGTAAGGAGATAATGGCGTTACTCCTCGACAAGTGGGGGGCTGAGGTCCAGATCAGCGAAGACATCGTCAAGGCTGCTGCTGAGTCCAAGGTTCAGTGAAATATCGAACGACGTCAAGCGAGACGGTCCACTTCAGCTACAAAATATTATGGCTCAGTACATCAGCCAGGAAAGCCTACTCTATGATTCAAGTCAGGAACGGGCCCCGTTCCCGGTTTTAGGCCAATGACAGCTCTAAGATGTCTACCCCTCCTCGCCAACTTGGAACGGGCCCCGTTCCCAAACTGGTCGCGTTTCCCGGAACGCGAAACGGGGCCCGTTCCCAACGCGATGGCCTGTGCCATCCTAGTAGAGGTCATTGACTTACCTCTAAGGGCGCCAGATAAACCAAGCTTGCATCCTCCATTCTTGAACGTAAGACACAATGAATTCTAAGACCTTGTCTGTTAAACCTTCTAAGAGCACCCTTGCTGTGCAGAAAATCACTTCAAGCCAGATATAGAGGCTTCAAAATCTTCATTTGCATTATAATCTACCTGAACTAGCTATCATTTGCACACGCTGCGCTAAAAGCAGATGCCGATCGCGTCGGGCGCCATTTGGGGGAGTTCATGGTGTTCCCAAATCAGCTCGCCGAGGTCTTAATTCTCTTATTCTAACCCTGTCTCTCCCTGACCCCGATGTCTTGCCTATGTGAGCCGGCAGGTCTGCACCGCATCCACATCTTGCTCTTCAAGTTGGAGCCGCCTGCAGGCATTGTCAGCTACGGTCAACGAGTCTAGAGCTACTTTCGCGGCACTTAAAGAAGCTACATAAAGACAGAATCAAGAAAACATGCGCAAGAGGAAACCAATGGTTGCGGGATCATATCGAAGACAACCTTACCTTCCAAAGCTGGAAGGCAAACGATATTCATCACTCGTGGATTGTATCCACAGGCAATCGCCAGCCAGGACAAGGGGCTACTGGCAACACCAGGTTCCTGCAAGCAGCGCCGGATTCTATCAAAGACTTCGCTCAGCAGCTATTCGCTGAAGAGTGTGAACATCTAGAAAGGCAATCGGGCGAAAGGCACCCTGATGAGAGCGGACCAGCAAAGGAGTTGTTGACAAATTGGATGCGTCGCACTGGTTGGGAGGACACCTTCAGCCGAGCACGCCGCGACATACTTGTGACACTCTCAGAAATGCTCTGGATATATGGTCAGCGTTTTTACTTGGGAGCTCACGACGGAAAAGAACTTTACAGTTCAGTTGGAGACGAATGCAAGTTGGCTTCGATCACAGCAGTGATGTAATTAATCAATTAATCTGAATCCGGCCTAGGATTCAAGGATTAATTATTGATTCAGTGATTAATTAGTTACCAGTGGTTGGTAAGCTCATTCAACAGTTGACGTTGATATTTGCTGCTTTCCTATGAATCTCCAAGTGCGCTTAGATCTCCCTTTCTCAGTGAACGCCAATTGCTTCAGGTGTCTTGAAAGCCTGGTCCAGCAGTCCATTCTTAATCCAGTGCTTTAAGCACTCCGTGTACTCTATAGTCTTCACCGATAAGCGACTTCTATCCCAGGTAATTGTGCGGCGTGCTCCACTAAATACTCGTTCCGCCTCAGCAGACATTGCTGGTATCGAGAAAATATTGACTGCAAGGCGGTGGAGGTTAGGATAAGAGGTTTGTTGGGTTGGCTCAAGCCACCAGGAAAGGGCAGAAGAAGAGCCAATAGGCATGGTTGGGCCATCGATAAACCGATTGAATTCATCATGGGAAGATGGTGGTTGATAGATCCGCTTCTTATATGCCTCGTAAGCCGAAAGATCCTCCTCAATTGCTGGCACTTGTAGCGGCTTGAAATCTTCCCATAGCCTGCGTACAGCCTCAATTGCCGGGGCAATATAGTGTGATTGATCTTTCCACGCCTCATTAAGATGTGCTCGTCGGAGGCTAGGATGGAGCAGGATTGCAGCAGCGTAGACAGGGGAATCATCAGTACGCCTATAGAAGTCGTAGAATTTGTACCAGCTGGTCATAATGCGATCGACCATCGTAAGATTATGTTGAAACTGCTGCGTGGCAGCTTTATAGTGCGTGATAAGAAAATCCATAGAGCAAATCACCGCATCCAATGATGATTTGTCCCACTGGGTGTCCTTGGTAATCTCATAGAATGGCTGGAGAAAGTCGTGGATCTCCTGAAGCTCCTGCCAGTGCTCAGGATGAAGGTAATCAAGCCTGATATCTCCCTCTGTATAGTGATCGTCGATAAAGCTGTTCACTTCTTTGCGGAGTTTAAAAGCAGCATGAATCATGAGATACCAGGAGTTCCATCTGGTTGAGTTATCCCGGGGGATCATGCGGCCAGAAACTTTCAAGAACGCTTGATAGCGTTGGATTGATGAACGTATCCAGACCACAGGATTATGAAGCATCCCAAGTGCGCCATATTGCCGCCAGGCAGTTGCTGTGTCTGCTCTTTCGACAGCACCCTCCTGTTCGTTATGGGATAGCTGTGACACCTGACGAAGTGCCTCATCAGAAGCGTCCTTATTCTTGCCAAACAGGACGCCTGTACAGCTAGATTGATAATGTGACCGTTGCAGCGGAGTCGACGATGGGCGGCATTGAAATCGCAAACCTCTGCAATAGCTTGCAGCATTGTGTCGTTGTTGTAGGCGTTATCAAGTGTAAAGTACCCGATCTTATCGTGTATTCCGTAGGTATCAATAGCCTGGAGGAAAGTCTCTGCAATAGCTTCACCGCTATGCGCACCTTCGAGCTCTTGAAGAGCAAGCAAAGCTTTGTGTAACTGCCGGCTGTCTAGATCAATGAAGTGCGCCACAATCGCAAGAAGGCTGCGATGGTTGGGGGAAGACCAGATATCAATACTAAAGTGTACTTGCGTGAGTGAAGACTTCAGCCTTGATATCAGATTTTCACGATGCGTCGTAAAACTCGCTTCTAGCCTTTTTGGGACTTGCCCACGGCTTTGCGTAACGACTTTCGGAGCCATATAATTGACTGTGTGAAGTAGGGCGTACCATTCCGGCCACTCAACGAGGCTATGTGGAAGGCTATGCGCGGTAAGGAGGTTGACCAGGGCTTGATTATACGAATCTTCATCCACAGCAGCAAGAAGGTGTTTCTCCTGCTCAAGATTATGCCCTTCCTGTCTCGCAGCTTGTTGTCTAAATAGTCTGTCGATTGCGTTTTCCTGGCTAAGCTTCTTTGCCGTAGGTTGCTCGGAAATTTGGATGTAATGCTTATCCCGAAGATGGCCTCGAACTCTGTTGTGAGCGGTCTGAGAGTAGGTACAGCGTCTGCAGTACCATATCTTCTGGCCGTGCCTATTGCGCTCAGGTTCATGGCTGCTTGGCTGACGACTTTCTGTCCAGATATCGACTGCCGTAGGGGTGCGGAAGCGTTTTCTAGATACCGTAGCAGAGGAGGATTCTGAGGCTTGAGGAGAGTCTCCAGCGGCATCTAAGTCTTCAGCGGGCTTCTCTGTCAAGGCAAGAGAGTCGTAGTCGTTAACAGAAACAGAAAATGGATTTGTAGAGACCATGATGTTTAATAGCATCGACGTTATGAAACGTGGCTAATCAAGAGACAACTCTCCGACAGAATCAAATAACGATCAATATTATCAGACAGAGAGCTTACCAGCTGACAGCTCACCTCGCAAATTCACGCTCTGTTCGATAAGATGATTCATTGACAGTTGACATGTCTAGCAATTATTTTTGGATAGTAACCACCAAATACCATATACACAGCCAGTTTAAGCAACAGCGGGCATCTGTCAGTCACTTGTTCCTGTGCTAAGGCAGCAGCACTGCAGCATGCAGGAACACCCATCCTCGATCTGGCACATCGACTCCACTTTAATTAATTATTGAAACTTGATTAATCTTGGCCAGCCTTGATTCAGATAAATAATCCCAACCAAGGATTCAGATTCATTGAATCGCTAATTAATCGCCCTGATTAATTACATCACTGGGCTACTGTAGGTCGTTTAATGAGTGACTATTCGAAAATATCGATGCGAAGGTTTCTTTTCTGGTTATACATAATCAATTTAAATCCTCCGTGTATGTTAGTACCACAAACTAGTAATTATTGGGAAGTTCTACTTTAATCCAGTTTATTCGAGTTTATGGCCACAGTCTACTAGAGGATCACTATAAATTAAATAAGAGAAGTAAATCATTACATCTATAGCCTTTTTCCTACGATTCAGAAGTCAAGTCGATTATATCGCTATCAACGCCAGAGTCAAGCTCGGCCCAGGACACAATGGGCCCTTGCTTTGGGTCAGGCGACCTGCTGTGGCTCAAGACCAGATGATCCGTAAACCTGACAGTGCGACCATATTTTTTCTGACACCAAGGGCAAAGGTAAAGACCTTTTGTAAGAAATGCAGATATTGGGGGATTTTCATCTTGGCTTCCTGTCAATTCTAGCAGGCGATCGAGAAAGTACGGTGGAACCTCGTGCGGCGGCTGGCCAAATCGTGGTTCACCTCTTTGTAGTTGAATGTTGTGTGGAAATGGTACTCTGACCAGTGGTTTGAGTGGGGATTTGTTCGAGGATCCGACTGAGGGTTGCTCGCGTATCAAGTAGAGTGTTCCTGGGTGTGATCTCGCAACAACATCCGTATTTACAGATGGAACGTGGGTAGTTGGAACTTGGGGAGTCTGAAGCTTCGGCGCTTGTATCTGGCCGACAGGGCATGCTGAGGAGTTGGCTTCAGTATTGACAGGAACAAAAGCCCCAGTATCGGGTTGTGTACTCGGAACTTGACCCCGCGGTATCCCGGGCTCTCGAGATTGTGATCCACTTGTCGGAGCTGTGACTGGGGGTTTCGAAGTCAAAGTGCAGAATATTCGTTGTGAAACCTTGGAAAGAGGGACATATGTAGTTCGATTGTCGGCGTCCCGAGGCATCACTACCTGTGGCCTGCCCGTTGGACCTGAAGCTGTGATAGGAGGATTTGGTTTTATTGTGCGGAATGTTCCTGATAGTGAAGTTTTGGGGACCTCGGTGTATGTCATAGAATCGTTGGGTTTCTGGGACACTGACATTTGCATGTGATGGCAACTGGATGTTGGGGAGGTTGGTTCGTTATCAGGTGGAACGAGAACTCCAGCATGCCATTGAGCAGTTGGAGGTCGAGCTGGGGGTAGCTGAGTTTGTGTTGTTCCGATCCCTTGTATTGCTTTCGGAAACTTGAGATCGATTGACTTTGTTTTCAGGTTGAGTAGGTCGGCTGCCATGTGGTTGGACAAGGCGCGTTGAATCTGGCGTTGATGGATGTGTACAGGTGATGGGGAAGGGTCGTTGCTCTGTGTGGTGCCGTTGTCGTTGTTCCTGGTTGAATCACCACTGTCAATCTGCATCGTGTCGTTGGCAGGTTGAACACTTGGCGGTTCATTTGCTGTGTTCAGTTGGCCTTTATCAGACATTTCGTCTTCTGAACTTGGGATGGAGATTACTTCAGGGTCGGCCATTCGCGAGGGAGCACCAGTGCTGATAGGTTGCTCTGCGTTTGGAGCGCTCCCCAGCTCAGGCTCAGGTGCACTCTCGTGGTAACTTCGATCGCGTTGCTCCAGCTGGGGTTCTTGCGAGAAAACTTCTGATTGCACGTTTGGGGACAAAGAGTCTTCCCTTTCCTGAGAGAATGGTTCGGCAGCAAGCTCCATCGTCAATGGGACCATGCCATCCGAGGCGGATATGATAGGACTGCCACTCCCCGCGGCACAAGATGAAAAGGTCGTCTCAGAATCTGATTCGACTTGATGGTGATTTGGTTAGCATGGGCCGCAATCAGCGCTTCATGGGTAAACTCACTGTCTGACAAAACAAGAGAGCTTGCGGCGTCGGCCTCTTTTTCTATGCGCCTCCGGAGATAATTCTTTGCAGACTTCAAATTCGGCACAAGACGTGGCAAGGCATCAAACACATTCAATTCCTGCAAATCTCCTACCCTCACCCAATCAGCAGGGCTTCCCTCTGGGAACTTGTCCCCATCAAAGTATATCATGGGAAATTCCCGCTCCGTGACACGAGGCCCGCCATGTTCGTATCCCTTCTTCCACTTGAGATCTTTGGTTTCTGGATCATACTCAAAGCACTCTGGGATGTGGTCTATCAAGCCAAGGCTCTCAAGTGTACTTGGTACCCCGAATTCCTCTAAGGCGATGTGAGGTAGAAGAAGCACGGGCAACCAATCTCTCGTCATTTCCCAGTATGCCAGATAAATTCGGCCTGGAATTGGGCTAGGGATTCCCTCGTGTCTTCTTTGATTTGATTGCCGCTTGAGACCGCCATGTCGGTCGACTCCAGTCCGGTTGCATCCCTTGGTGGTAAACTTTGGTCTCTTCTCTGATCCCGAGGTCCGTCGTCCGGGCATTCCATCCGTGATGCGGGCAATTGAACGTTTCCTGCTACCCTGACCGGCTTTAAAAGCAATAGAATTATTCTTCTTTGCCAGTTCAGCGTTGCAGTTCAAAACCTCAATCCCGAAGTGCTCGACGATAACCGCATTAGATGGATTTCGTAGCCAACCATGCTTCTTACTCCTCAGGTGGGCCGCAGCACCTCTAAGAGGAGGATACATGAAATCATGGTCATGCTCATCACATCGTAGGATAAACCATGATCCGTCGCTATTTGGGAACTGGATGATGATTTGTTTGGCTGGGGCTTTGCCGTCTTGGAAGACTTCGTCGAAAGATATGGATCTCGTTGCAGGCGTGGCGTTTTGATGCCAGTCGTGTTCTGTTGTGTCATTCTGTGTAAAGTTGACCGGTAGCAGCTAATCTTATGCATCAATACGCTGTTGGCAAGACATCTGGCACGGTTCGCTCACAGGAAAAGGCGCGCAGACAATGGTCTTTCCGATGACTGGGTCGGAATCATCGGACTCTGTTGAAGGACTTGGCGGAACTCGCGTTGTCTCGATATTCAGTTTTGAAAATGAGGCGTTCAAAAGATTAGGGGAAATCGGATGAAGCGATTGGAAGCTGGGGTACTCCATTAATGTTTTTATCGGCGTAGCATCACCGGAACGCAGATCAAGACTTGTCTGCGCCATGCCGAGATGAGATAGTCAAAGCCTGACAAATGCGACCGGCGAAAACCGAGTTGGAAATCAAGCTGGCGGCTTGAGTGCGCGCCCTGTTGATGAATTTTTTTATTTACAAAATTGAAATAAGGGGTGTTGGTCGGACTAGTTACCGCAATTTAGGTACCGCTTTTTTCCGCGTTTTGACCCCGCCATCCTCGAGCTCCCCGCTCGCATCTCTCGTTATGCTGCAATGGAGTCATTGAATAAAGTCATGCTGAAAAATATGACATGGTTGACTGATCCCCTCTCTAGATGCTCGAGAAGTCTCTCCTCGACTCCGACCCCGAGGTCGCCTCCATCATGGTATATCTGCACTCTCTGCATTGCCTCGTACCCTCCCTGGGTCTCCAAAACTCATTTGCTAACGCCCCCAACAGAAGGATGAGATCAAGCGCCAGCGCGAGTCCATTGTCCTCATCGCCTCTGAGAACATCACCTCCCGTGCCGTTTTCGATGCTCTTGGTTCTCCCATGTCCAACAAGTA